>PVKY010013951.1:0-10797 GCA_004027775.1 Bradypus variegatus | reverse complement strand
GACTTGATCAATGACTTCTCAAATCTGGAGCCCCAGGAGATGGGAGAAGAGATCTAGAAATGGATGTCCAGGAATGGATAGCACCCTCCTCCAAATGGACATTCCAGCTGGTGATAGTATAAAATAGAGCCTTGAAAACATGTCTGAAGCAGCAGGAAAGGGATGGGTATGGAGAGTCAGGGGTAGCAGTGCTCCCCCTTCCCCATCATACCCTCTCTCCCCTTTCTGTCTCCTTAGGGTCCCATTCTCATGTACCCCTTCTATAGTGGACCATGAGGTCCTGATCTCTAGAAGTGCTTTATGTTCTAAACTTTTTACCCCAGTCTATTTATCTCATTATAAATTCTGCATGGGCAATGATGGGGAGAGCCAAACTGGGACCAAAACAGCAGGCACAAGCCAGGAAAGAGAGCCAAAGTTGGAGCCATACAATAACTTGGATGTGAAATGAGGGGGATCACTCTGAGTTGGGTATGAATCTGGAGAAGAAAGACCAGGTAGGCTTGCCCACAACAACCAAGGACAGGTGGGGTCCAAGAACCAGGCTGTCCATACAAGCAGAACTGTACAGGGATCAAATCTGGGACACTTGGGACTAGTCCTAGCTCCATACTCCAGTTACCCCACTGCACACTGAGGGAGCTGTTTTGTTTTGCTAAAGCTGCAGGAAAGTGATATACCTTAAATGGGTAAGCTTTTACAACGGGGATTTATTCGCTTACAAATTTACAGTTCTGGGCTGCAAAAATATCCCAATTAAGACATCAACAGGATGATACCTTCTCTGAAGAAAGGCTGATGGCATCTGGGGCTCATCTCACATGGGAAGGCACTTGGTCAGCATCTGCTGGTCCTTCACTCCTGGGTTTAGTTGCTTCTAGCATCTGGCTTCAGTGGGTGTGTCCTTGTCGCTCAGCTTCTCTGGGGCTTCTCTGAGCTCTCTCGGTTTCATCTCTTAGTTTCTCTGAGCTTTTTCTGTCTTTTATCCACTCATAAAGGACTCCAGTAAGAGGATTAAGACCCACCTTGAATGGTCTGGGTCACGTCTCCATTGAAATAACCTAATCAAAAGGTCCCACCCACAATAGATTTATACCCACAGGAATGGATTAAAAAAACATGGCCTTTTCTGGGGTGCATGACAGCTCCAAACCAGTACAGGAGCCCTTTCTGTTTTCAAAATGCATTCACACACAATATATGATTTGGTCTTCAATGAGTAGAGTAGAGCGCCAATACAATCTTTATTTGATTCACAGGCACACAAAAGGTAGGAGAAGCTGAGTAACTTGCTCAGTGTCATGTAACTGATGATGAGTAGTGTGTGTAAAGAAAATACTTTGGAATCTGGTAGACTGAGCTAAAATCAATCTTAAAGATATTTAATTTCTATGAGGCTCCATTTTTAATTTGTTGTCCCTATTAAATAACATAACATTTGTAGAGCACCTCTTACAGTGCTCAGCATACAATAGGTGCCCAATAAATAGTCATTTCCTTCCTTCCCTCTTTCCTAATTTTCTTCCTTGTTTTTCTAGCTCCAAGGTCAGTGCTCTTTTCACCACTACCATGCTGCCTTTCACCGACAAGCTAATCTTGGCAGCTAACTTCACCTCTAGAATTCAGTTTCCTTGTCCACATTATCAAAGGATCGGGTGAAGTTGTTTTTGTTGCTTTGATAGATAATGGTCTTGTGAAAACTCCGGCTCTGGAGGCCAGTCTAGATAACACCAGGCTGAGCAGCCCACACCTAAACTCCTTGATCCACCAGCAGGGGGCAGCATGCATGCCTCTGGCGGAGCAAACCCTGCAGCTGGAAAGCCCTTCCCAGTCCTTCCCAGGGCTTCGTGGAAACCATCCCAGTTGCCCTTCTTCCCCTTCCAAAGGCAAGAGAGGAGAACACAATTTATCCTTTATTTATTTTACAGATGGAGAAACTGAGGGGAGGCTTCTGATTTTCCTTAAATTCATAACAGGATGAATGATGAAAAATTAGGGGGCCTTCCAGAGCTTCTGCTAATTAAACTGAGTTGTGCATTATCCCTCAAGTGTTTGCTAACTGATGGAAGGAAGACTATATCTTTTCCCTGTAATTTCTGCCCCAGCCTATGTTGCAGCTCCTGCTAGCAGGCACTGGGGTGGCCAAGGACTCCACGGGTTCTTTCATTTCCATTGGTCTGTAAGTCTTCACATCTCTAGGTGCAGCGGATCATTGTTTGTCTTCCACAGTTCAAGTGCTCAGGCCTTGTGCTAGCGAAGGCAGCCTGCTCCCCATCCAAGGATGTAAATTTCCCTTGGCCTGACACCCGGCCACAAGTTGCTGGGGAATGACCAGAAAGGCTGCCTCTCTACCTGTCAGCTGCACTGGTGACAATCTGCAGACAGAATCCACAGCCCTGGGGCAAGTCTAAACACTCAAAGGAGTCTGACAGCTGGCACAGAGGTACATGTCCAGCAAGAGTCAAGCAGTATGAGCTCCTGGACAATGTTCAAGGACAATTCTACAAACCAGAGCCTCCCCAAATCAACCTTCTCCCTCAGCTAAGACTGACGGGGCAACTTTCCTCTGTGATGTTGGGAAAATATGCAGGGATGGGGAGTGGAGGCCTTTTTATTTATCCCCCAGGCTAAAGCAAGACTTCCTTCTCCACTAAGGGCCACAGCTCAGAAACTGAGCCAAAGAATCTTTCCACACCTCAGACATCTGCTCTGGATTGAAAAGCAGAAAGTCATCTTCGGTATGCAAACATCCTAAGAAATAAAACCTGGGTCCTAGAGGAAAGAGAGCAGCCCAGGCCAGGTCTACTTAACAGGGAACACCCATATGTGGAAGTACACGGGGTTATCCTGAGAGCAGATCAAAGTTTTATAACTCCATATCCCCTGAACCTAGCCAGTGCATTGTATATTGCCGTCACACTGCCTGTTAAACACTTGGTGATTTACTGCATATCCTGTAAATCAGCCTAGACAATGGTCTTTGCTCACAGGGCTTAAAATAAGAACCCACAAAACTATCCAGTGTTTTCCTTAGAAATTGTTTTTCCATAGGAAATCTTCCTGATAGGGTTCTTAAAAACTGGAATAAGAAAGGGAAAAAAGAAAGATGATCAATGGTCTCAAACTTGTGATTTCAGTTTTACTTGTAAGGGGCTGATTTAGATTTCTGTAGTGCAGGAAGGGCTGGGATGGTGGAGATTATGGAAAGGATGGGAAGCATCAGGATATACTTATAACCCAAGACATCTGCCCAGTGTAAACAATGCTCTGTGCCCTGACACAAGCACACACACAACACTAAACAAAACTGGCTTCTGATGGCAAGGGGACTTTTGAACACCCCACTGGCTTGCAGCACGGGAGATGAGGCATGCCCCGTGGCTCCTATCCCGGGGACAGCAAACTCCACCCTTTTGCAGACTGTGGGTAGCAGGGCTTTGCTCCTCGCTGGCAACTGGATTCCAAGAGTCTCAGAAAGGGTGGGAGAGGCAGGAGTGTCAAAGGCTAATGCGTGCTCCCTTTCACCCAAACAGACTTTCCCTTTTTTGTTTGATGAGGATTAGGAAGAAAGGGGCAAGGATTAGTTCTAGTTTACTGCCTCTGTCAAAAGCCGAGCAGAGGAGAAAGAAGAAAGTGGATTATGAAAGGAAAACAAATGGAGAGAAAAGAAGGCAACAGATGAGCTGTGTTGAATAACATTTATTAATTTGATATTAAAAGTGAAAGAAGGGGTGCATTCTAATGGTTCACCTTCCTATGAACCCTGGAGCCCCCCCCCAAAAAAAAAACCCTGAATAAGTCCTTCTGACACTGCTGTGAGGTAGATCAGAATTGTTCTGAGTAAATTGTGTGTGGGGGGGGGGGCTGGTGTAGGGATGGAGCCAGGGAAAAACTCCTAACCTTGATTTTTTCCAACCTCCTACTCTCAGCGGGGGCTACAGAACCTGGGGAAGGCAGAATGGCTCATCGGGGTCTGGGCAGATAAGGGAATGGAACTAGGGGTGCTCTCTCTGCCTGGAGCACGCGGCACAACAGCGAGCAAGCTGAGGGGTGCCCCTGCCAAAGCCAGCCTGGCTGCTCCCAGGACGGCTGAGCACGGGCCGCCTGACCCCCAGCTGCTGAGGTAGTGGTGAGGTTCAGAGGTGGGGTACAGAAAACTCTCAGAGAGAGAGAGATTCCCCAGAGGATGGCGGAAACCCAGTCAATGGGGACTCCCCTTCCTCCCAAATCGCCCCACCCCCCGCCTCGTTCCCTTGGCCCAGCTTTCTGGGTCTGCAGGGTCGAGTTTTCCAACTGGGCAACTCCACGGGGGCTCTTTCTGAACAGAGGCCAGAGGCTTTCCACAGGTTCTGGATAAACGGAATTGTTGTTTCTCATCCATCCAGGCCTAGCAAACTCCCCAGCAAGCCCTGGAAAACGGAGATAACATATCTTGGGGTGAGGGGGTAGAGAGTGAGAACAGGGGACACTGGAGGGAAGGGGCAGAGGTCAAGGACCCTTGGAAAGCATATTTTATTACCCAAAAGCATCCAGGCAAACCACCCAGCCACAAAAATCCCACTCCCCCACTCCAACCCAGACAGCTCCTACCCCGGGGAAGAATCGCACTCACAGATTGCTCACCGCTATCCTTCACACCGGAAGCGGATCTCACCGACGTTGCCATCAAACCTTTGAGAGACACTAGAGCTGAGGCCCGAGGTTGGGAGAGCCTCTACCTTCTCGGCAAGTCGACCCGAACCACTGCTGCCCAGGAAAGACCAGGTGCCTCGGGTCCCAGAAGCACTCCCTGGGTCCCGGGATGAACAACCCAGCCTCCCCCGCTTCGCTTGAAGCCGGGGACAGAGTGGGTGGGATCTGGGAAAAGCAAGGGCCCTGGGACCCATATTGGTTCCCTACTTTTGGCATTCCTTCCCTACATCGCAGATACACTCTTCAGCCCCACCTCCTCCCACCAAACCCCAAATTCAAAAAGCTGACCAAGGGAGACCCCGAGCCACCCATCCCTCCCTCTCTGTTACCTACCCGTCAAACGGTGGGCATTGTCTGGACTCCGCGAGGCTTGTCAAGGGCGCAGGGGCGCAGGGGGCGTTGCGGGCCGGGGCTGCGGAGGCGTGGGGCTCCCCAGGCCCGCAGCGGCCGCAGACGCACAGCAGGCGGCGGAAGGCGCTGCGAAAGTCCGGGCTTCGGCAGTAGATAAGCGGGTTGAAGGCGGAGTTGGCATAACCCAGCCAGTTCAAGGCGAGGAAAGCCGAGCTGGGGACCAGAGAGGGGCCTCCGAGGGCGCGCACCACATTGGCCACAAAGAAGGGCAACCAGCAGAGAGTGAAGGTCCCCATGATGAGACCCAAAGTGAGCAGGGCCCTGTGTTCCCGCAAGGGCAGAAGGCGCGCGGGCCGCCGGTTGCAGGAGGGCACCCCTGCGGGCAAGGTGCACGGCCCCGTCGGGGCACCGGGCACGGAGTAGGACGGAGTCTTCGGAGACTTCTCTGGTGGGAAGCGGCCCAACTCCCGGCGCACCAAGCGCAGCTGGCGCCTGGCCACGACGAAAACTCGCGCGTAGACGAAGAGCATGACAAGAAGCGGAAGGTAGAAGGAGACGCAGGAGGAGAGCAGTGCGTAGGGCATGTTGGAGGCGAAGGTGCAGCAGCGCGGATTGGAGTGGCACCGCTGCGCCTCGGCGTCGGCCCCCACGCGCCACCACTGGCTCATGATGGGCGCAAACGACACGGCGGCGGAGACGACCCACACCAGGGCCACGGCCGCCCGGGCGCGACGCTTGGTGACCAGTGCGCCATAGCGCAGCGGGTTGGTTACGGCCAGGTAGCGGTCCACGGCCAGGGCGCACAGGGTTTCGATGCTGGCCGTCACGCACAGCACGTCCACCGAGGTCCACAGCTCGCAACCGGTGGCGCCCAGGGGCCAGTGGCCGGTCAGCGCCAGAGTGGCCCCCGGGGGCACCACCAAAAGCCCCACCACCAGGTCGGCTGTGGCCAGCGAAGTCACGAACACGTTGGTCATGGTCTGGAGCCGCGGCGTCCGCGCGATGGCCACGATTACCAGCAGATTGCCTCCCACGGTCGCCAGCACCGCCAGTGCCAGCAGCGCCCCCGCCAAGGCTGCCGCCCACGGCGCCCCAGGCAGCCCACTCGTGTTGGCGGTGTTGGGTGCCAGGGTGGGAGCGCCTGGCCATGAGCTGTTCCCGTGAGGCCACGGAGCCATCCCCGCGTCGCGCGTGGGGCGGGATGGGGAGGATCGTCCGGTTCACCAGGCGCCGGGGAGGGGGCGGCGGGGCGTGGGAGAGACTCCCCCGGCCTGGGCCATCTTCCCCGGTTGACCGAGGCGAGGACGCTCAGCCTTCCCGCCCCCCCACCTCCCACTCCTTTGGTGCCACTAGCTCCGGGGGAGGAGTGGCGGCGCTTAAAGGGGCAGTGGCGCTTAAAGGCCGCCGCGCGGCCTCCGGAGGGGAATTGGGGGAAGGGGAGGGAGGCGGGATGGGCGCTCCAGTTTTCCTTTAGCCGATTCTGGATTACGGACTCTCAGACTTCTCTGCCAGGATCTGTCTACCCCCGCCAAGGCCAGCCCCCCATACTCAGCACAGTGCTCCCTCCCCAACAGCTTTCCTGGAGGTCTGCACCTCCTTTCCCAGGCGATGAGCACCGTCCTGCAGGAACGCTCCGGGTAGGGTACTGGAGGACCCCAGCTTTACCTCCCAAGGCCAGAAAAACCGTCTACAGGTAGACCCTCCTCTACTTGTGCATCCTTTCCTGAGGTGTTTTCTATTAAATCACAGAGGGCAGTGGCTGTCTTCCCTTTCCTAAAATCTTCTCATTCCAATAGACTTGTCCCCTTTCCTGTCTTCTATTTCACTTGCGCTCCCCTCACCCCTGCTTTTCTGTTCTTTTACTTCTCAGCTACTGGGGAAATTTGCCATTTTTTCGGAAGCATTTTTCATTGCCTGTCCATTTTCATTTGGATTTGGCGTTAGGTAGAGGGGGATGCTGAGGAGTTTCCCTTGTTGTACTGTCGGCGTTCCACACATCCCCCTCCTTGCCTAGAAATTTTCTACATGGGCTCCTTCTCTTAAAATTTTTCTACCATGAAGATATACTAAAAATAGATGAATAAATAGGGTCGGGCTCACCTCCCACCCCAATGGGACAGTGTTTACTCCAGGTCCTTGGGGATTTTACTTATCAACTTTTTAAAACTTTAAAAACTGGAATACATTAAGTTGAGCAGTTCATCTGTCACTTCTTCAAGTGTGTAAAATAACAGCCCTCTTGAAGCCTCTCCTATAGCCCCATTCAGGGGTGTCCCCCACTTGGAGAAGCCCAGAGCCTCCTCTCCAACCTTCCTCTGCCCCACCTTAATTCTGTCAGCCCAGTTCTCCCAGTCTCTAAGCCAGTTCCTCTCAAACTGGGTGTGGGATCTGAGGCTGAAAAATGAGCCTCTGGGTTAAAGTTGAGTGGCAGGAAGGTAGGATACCTTTCTCCAGGCCTATCAAGATGTTTTAGCTGTCTTGCTTCCTCCCCTGAAACAATGGGACAAAAGGAGAAAAAAAAAAGCGATCCTGGAAAATGCCTTCAGGGCCATGCCCTAGCATGTCTCTTTTGAGCTGCTCTTTATTTCAAAAGAACATTGTATAGCCACTGGTCTAAGCAATCCCTCTGGGAGGCTCTGCCAGGGGTTGGGAGTTAGAAAGGTTGGAGGGGAACGTAAGAACCTAAAATTATCCCTGAGGAAAAAGAACCAGTTTCATCTCTCAGGAACCCAGCAGCTCCCCTAAGGGCAGGGTCTGTCAGTGGCTCCCAAGCAAATACCTTCAGTGCCCAGTGAGTACCCCAAGCAAGCCTTTGGATTCACAGACGTGGATGGAGGTGGATGGTCAGCCTCACCTTCAACCCCCCCGTCTTGCCAGAGTGGTGCAGGCCCCACTGGGCTCCAGTCTTGGTTGTGGCTTCTTGGGATCATCAAGGGTTTGCTCCCAAGTCAGGTTTTGCCAGTTATCTCAAAGGGGTGTTATAAGATTCTCAAAAACTAATCTCTAAACAAATATGTGCCATTCAGCAACTTGTTTCCAGGACTTCAGAGCTAATGGGGTAAGGGAGAAGGGTGCCAGGAGGTCAAGCAACTTCAAAGGATGTCATTGCCTTAGGGGGTGACCTTGTTATTCTGAGAGTGTGTGTAAAAATGTTTACATTAAAAAAAAAAGATTTCCTAAACCACATGAATGTGCCTGAGTTTTGGGGAATGAGTAGACCAATAATCAAACCCGACTATGAAAAGAGAAATTCCAGGTGAAGGCTTTTGTGAGTGAGCAGAGCAGAGTTGAAGCACGTGGCATCTGTCCTTCTCCAGCCCTGTCCTCCTCTCAGTCCTCAGTCTGGCCTCTCCCTGCCCAAGCAGCTGATGGGGTGAAGGGCTCCCTCATTTGCCACTTTGGTCTGTGGGATTATTCCCATTTTTTATGTGCTTTTTTATTTAACTTTTTGTTTAAAAATGATTTTTTAAATATTATTTTAATTTTTATTTAATTAATTAGATAATACAATACATCCACATTGTTTGACCATCAAATTATACAAAATGCATGCAATAAAAAGTTGCCTTTGTCCCAGCTTCACTAACAGGTAACCACTATTAGTCTCTTGTTTATCCTTCTAGTAATATTTGATATATATACAAGTCGTTACACATGCCTAGTCTTTTGTCCTTTCTTTTCTACACAAATAGTATCAAAATATATTCACTGTTCTGCCTCTTGTTTATTTTAACCTATGGTGATCCTTCCATGCCAATGCAGTAAAGCTCCTTGTTTTTAGTATTCCATTGTATGAATATCCTATCATGTAGGAAACCAATCCACTACTGAGGGATATTTAGCTTACTTCCAATCTTTACTAATAGATGGCATTGCAACGAGTAACTTGTACACACGTCATTTCATATGTGTGTAAGTATATTTGCAGGATAAGTTCCTAAGTATAGAATCGCTCCAGCCATAAGGTATATGCATTTGCAAATTCGAAAAATTTTGTCAGGTTGCCCTCCCCAGGCAATGTACCAATTTACATCCTTGCCGTCATTTTTGATGGCAAGCTGGGGCTTGGAGGCGAGTGGCTTTCTGCTCGGGAAGCTGGCCTAATGACTGGCACCAGAGGAACTGGTGTGTAGAGGTCATCCAACTCTGGACAGAAGCATATGTTGCCCAGAGAGAGCATTACCCTGGCCAGTGAACCCCAGAAGACCTTTGTTCTGTGCCTGTGGAAGCAAGCAGTGAACATGGGCCTCTGATTCTGCTGAGTTCAAGCACCTGTGTATGCGTTGGGGGCTCCAGGGATGCCTTTTCTCCTCGCTGTGTCAGGGAGCATGGCAATCTGTGAGTTAGGCTATGCAGTCAGCACAGCTAGAGGAGGCAAGGCCGTTTGGTGAGCAGGGACATGTTCTCCTGGCCTTTTGGGCTGCAGCTTGTAGTCATTGGAACACCACAGGTGGGTGCATGTGCATGGCTGTGTGTGTCTTTACGTGACAGGGTAGGAAGGAGCCCCAAGGAAGTGGCAGTTGACTGCAGCCTCATGCTTTGTCCAAGATGGCAGGGGTTAGAGGTGGTTATATTCTACAGTTTGTAACCTACCCCTCTGGCCTTAAAGTTCTTGGAAGGGAGCAAATATTAGATAGAAGTGGGGTTCCCCCTCCTCTCTTTACCCTGCCTCTCTTCTCCATTGTCTACAGCAACCATCCATCTGGTTTCTATGAAACTGGATTAATTGTGTGTGGCTTCTGGACAGCTGACTTGGTCTCCTTTTGCCACAATTAGTTCAGGGGGTAGAATGGTGGGTGGCATAGAATAAGAGCCAAAAGAATGCCTTAAATATCATATCCAACTCTGATATTTTATAGAATTTTAAGTCTGAGGTCTTCTAGACAGAGTAGGTAGCTTGCCCATGATCACACAGTGACGATTCATTCCTAATAGGTACACGGGGTGTCCAAGGAGATGGCTCCCTTTCCAGAACACCTCTCCTCAGTCCCAGCCAGGCCACCTTCCAATCTGTCCCCTAGGGGACCCCAGAATGGACCCCTCCCTCGCCCCAGGAGGGAAGAACCAAAAAGAAGCCCCCAACTTGTGATATTTTCTCTGTCTTCCATAATGTGGACATAGCCAACTCTCCCCACGTCTGATTTGTTTTCCAAGGTCGAGCCCAGTGGAACTTGGGGGAGCAGAGAAGGGACCTTCACTCTTGGGAAATGAATAGTCCTGGCTGGCCCAGGCCAAGAGAGCCTGAACCTGGGAGATAAAGGAGTGGAAATTAGATGGGACATTAGAGAGTTTTTGTGCTGCCTTCTCTTTTAGCTCCAGGTCATAAAAGGGAGAAGGGGCCAGGAAATGTTCCTTTCACTCCTGGAGCAAGAAGAGAAAATCTTGTTCACTCACTCTGAATAATCATTAAAGTCCTTGATTCCTGGAGAAGCTGCTCCCCGGGGTCTGGAGAAGGCCACACACCCCACCTGCAGCATGAGCAAGCATTTCTCAGGCACCCTGTCCCGGGGAGGCAGGGGAAAGAGCAAACCCTGGGGGAAGGAGAGAGCAGGAGAGCATGCACCAGCCCGTAGTTGGATGAATTTCTTTGTAGCCACTTTCTTTCCTAGGGAGAAGGAAGCAACATGGAGGTGGGGAGCTCCAACATGCCTCTTGGGTCTGCGGTCTCTTCTCCCACTCTTCCCTGGGAGGGAAAACTTACACAAGGCTGGAGCCTGCCTGGTTCAAAAAGAAGCTGGTGCCCTGGAGCCAGCA
>PVKY010013950.1:0-10794 GCA_004027775.1 Bradypus variegatus | reverse complement strand
TTGCCTTTTGTCTCAGAGCTCTCTTAGTTCTGCACTCATCTTAGAGTAATAATTTTAGAAATAGTAAAGAAAAAAAAAGGTCCTCCTCGCAGATCTAGTGGGTTATTGAAATGTTAAGAGACAAAGCAATTAGGGCCATTAAGAAAAGACCCAGGGGACAGAGAGATCAGTCCCTCTTCAGGAATTGCCTGAGCTCTGCCCTTCCCCCTTCCAAGAGCCTGAACTCCAAAAAGCCGCCGCTTTTTTTTTTCTTTTCCTGGGTTCCTCCTGCCATTTTTTGCTTTTCCTATCTCTCTGCTGGGCTGGCTGCTCTCAGGTTCTCTGATGTCTGGTCTCAGTCTATTTATGATTGGAGTTTGGCTCAGCAGAATGCGCTCCCTATAAGAGGGGCCAGTGCACTTCTCTGCTTTCGCTCCCAGCGCTGGTGACCCCTCCTCCCACAGGACCAAGCCTGGTAGGGATGGGCGCGGGTCCCCTGGCCACAAAGACTTACAGATTTCACCAATCTCAGCGGTTCCACATGCTCATGAGTGATGTATGAAGTATGCCCCAAGTCAAATTGCTCTGCATTGTCCAGTCCACACAGTTCCTGGCTTTCTACCTAGTTTCCTGGAGGAGTCACTAAAACATACAGCTCACCAGTCCACCATCTTGCCCCTCCCTCGACATGATATTTTATGTAGAAAATTCTGAGGAATCAAAAAGGTTAAAGATTGATTGCAAAAATCAGTTGTCTTTCTAAATAACAGCAATGATCAATCTGAAATGTAAATTAAGAAAATAATTCCACTTACAATAGCATTTAAAATAATAAAATAT
The DNA here is from genome assembly GCA_004027775.1 of Bradypus variegatus. Lineage (NCBI taxonomy): Eukaryota > Metazoa > Chordata > Mammalia > Pilosa > Bradypodidae > Bradypus > Bradypus variegatus. Next base: position 9,975 of record PVKY010013950.1, on the reverse strand, counting down.
CTAGCAATAAATTTAGCCAAGAAGGCAAAAAACTTGTACACTGTAACTACAAAACTGTTAAAAGAAATAAAAGAAGACCTAAATAAGTTGAAAAACATTCCATGCTCATGGATTGGATGACTTAATATTGTTAAGATGCCAATGCTACTGAAAGTTATCTACAGATTAAATGTGATCACTCTCAAAATTCCTGCAGCTGTTTTTGCAGAAATGGGAAAGCTGATCCTCAAATTTACATGGACTCACAAGGGGTCTCAAATAATCAAACAATCTTGAAAAGGTTAACAAAGTTGGAGGCTCCCATTTCCTGATTTAAAACCTACTACAAACCCACAAAAAGCAAAATAGTATGTTGCTTGTATAAGGCTAGGCATATAGTCCAATGCAATAAAATTTAGATTTCAGAAGCGAAACCACATATCCATGTTCAACCAAATTTGACAAAGATGCCAAGTTTATTAAATGGGGAAAGAACAATCTCTTCAACAAATGGCACTGCAAAAGAATATCAATAGGCAGAAAAAGATAGACCTTACATCAAAGCACGTACAAAATTAACTGAAAATGGATCAAGGACCTAAACATAGGAGCTAAACCCAAAAAACTCTTAGAAGAAAACATAGGGGAAAACCCTCATGATCTTGAATTTGGCAATGATTTCTTAGAGATGAAATGGAAAGCATGAGTAACAAAAGATAAAATAGATGAACTGGACTGCATCAAAATTAGAAACTTTTGTGCATCAAAGGACATTATCACGAAAGAAAAAAGACAGCCTACAGAATGGGAGAAAATAGTTGCATATCATATATCTGATTAGGGTTCCATATACATCACATATAAAGAGCTACTACAACTCAACAACAAAAATCAAACAACCAGTCAACAAAAATTTAAAAGGTACCTAACAAAGTTGTCCTTCAGATATAAAGGTGAAACTAAGACATTTCTGGACAAATAAAAACTGAAGGAGTTCATTATTACTAGACTTGCCTTACATGAGATTCTAAAGAATCCTCCATGTTGAAAGAAAAGGACACTGGACATTATCTCAATGCTGGATGAATAAATAAAGATCTCCAGTGTAAGTAAAACTATGTGTAAATAAATTTGCCAGTATTATTTCATTTTTCATTTATAATGCTGTCCTATAACTCTTATAAGGCTGGGAATTTTAGTTCATAAAAAACAATCATAAATCTTTGTTACTGGGCACATAATCCATAAATATGTAATTTGTGGCATGAACAACATAAAAGAAAGTTATGGAGGGATGTAAGAACACCACATGTGTAGGTTACTGAAGTCAAGTTGGAATGAGCACAAACCAAATTGTAATAGATTTAGTATGCTATGTGTTGCCCTCTTGGTGACCATAAGGAAACTACCTAAAAGCTGCACAAAAGGAAAGCCTTATTGATTCAATTTGACTCATTATAAAAGTTCAACTAAGCAAAATGAAGGCAGTAGTGCAGGAAAGTAAGAATAAAAATTGTTAAAGACTTACAAAAAATAATTAGCAAAAAGGCAGAAGTAAATCTTGCTTGCTTTATCAGTACTCTCAAAAGACAGAGATTGGCATCATGGATAAAGAAACATGACCTAAGTAGATCCATAGATAAAATGGGTTCAAAGTGAGAAGATAGAAAAATATTTCATGCAAATGGTAATCTGAAGAGAGTGGGCGGGCTATATTAATGTTAGAAAAAATAGACTTTAAGTAAAATACTGCTACAAGAGGCAAAGGACATTATATATAGACAAAATGGTTAATTTTACAAGAAGAATGAACAATTATAAATGTATATGTACCTAACAGCAGAATACAAAACTATATGAGGCAAATGTTGGCAGAATTAAAGGGAGAAATAGTTCTATAATGATTGTTGGAGATCTCAATACACCACTTTAAACACTGGATAGAATATCTAAAAACAAGATGAATAAGGAAATAGCGGACCTAAAAAATCTATAAACCAACTAGATCTAACTAACGTATACTGAACACTTAACCCAACAGTGGTGGAATACACATTCATTTCAAGTGCACATGGGTCATTCTCCAGTATAGGCCATATCTTAGGGCCCAAGAGAAAGCTAAATAAATGTTTAAATATTGAAATGATAAAAAGTAACCTCTCTGACCACAAAAGAATGACACTAGAATTCAATAAAAGAAGGAAAACAGGCAAATCTGTGGCTATCAAACCGTACATTCTTAAATGACCAATGGGTTAAAGAAGAAATTATAAGAGAAATTAGAAAACACTTTAGACACAAATGAAAAAACAGAACACAGCAAAACTTACGGGAAGGCAGTGCTCAGAGAGCAGTACTCAGCGAAGGCAGTTGCTCAAAGGGATTTTTATAACTATGAATTTCTACATTAAAAAAGAAGAAAGATCTCAAATTAATAACCTAATTTTACAGTGTGAGGAATTATAAAAGCAAGAGCAAATAATCCCACAGTTGTCAGAAGAAAGGAAATAATTATAATTAACTAAGATTGGAATGTAGACAATTGAATAGAGAAGAGAAAAACAATGAGAGAACAAACAAAACAAAATTTCAGTTCTTTGAAAAAATCAATAAAATTGACAAATCTTTAGCTAAACTGACAGAGAAAAAATGAGAAAATATGCAAATAACTAAAATTGGAAAGGAAAATGGTGACATCATTCCTGACCTTATAGAAATAAAAAAGGTTTACAAGACAATAATAGAACAATTGTAAGCCAAATATAATTGATAATCTAGAAGAAATGGAAATATTCCCAGAAACACATCAGTTATCCAAATTGACTCAAGAAGAAATAGAAAACATAAAGAAACTATAATAAATACAGAAATTGAATCAATAATCTAATGTCATCACTGGAGAAAAGTCCAGGACCAGATGGCTTCTCTGCTCTATACCACCAAATATTTAAAAAAGAACTAATATCAATACTTCTCAAAGTCTTCCTAAGAATTTAAGAAGAGGGAACACTTCCTAATTCATTCTATGAAGCCAGCATTATTTTGATACCAAAGCCTGGAAGACATCACAAAAAAAGAAAATTACAGACCAATTTCCTGTATGAATATAGATGCAGAAATCCTTAACAAAATACTAGCAAAATAATTCCACCGCATATTACAAAGCTTACACACTATGACCAAGTGGGATACATCCCAGGAGGAATGCAAGGGTGGTTAAAAATACAAAAATCAATGAATGTGATACAAATTGCGCTGGGAGTTCTTATCAGAGTAATTAGGCAAGAAAAAGAGACACAAGTTACACAAATTAGAAAGGAGGAAGTAAAACTACCTCTATTTTTGAAAACATGATCTCACATATAGAAAACCCAAAGGAATCCACATCAAAGATATTAGAGCTAATAAATTAATTCAGCAAAGTGGCAGAGTACAGTATCAACACTCACAAAAAACAATAGTGTTCCTATACTCTAGCAGTGAACAATCCAAAGAGGACATTAAGAAAACAATTCTGTTCACATTAGCATCTAAAAGAAGACCTAAATAAATGGCAAGACATCACATGGTCATGGACTGGAAGAGTGAATAGATCAATGTTATATTTACTAAAGCAATGTACAAATTGAATGCAATCCATATTAAAATTACAGCAGCCTTTTTTTTTGGCAGAAATGGAAACTCTGATCCTCAAATTTATATGGAACTGCAAGTAGCTCCAAATAGCCAAAACAATCTTGAAAAAGAACAGGATTGGAGGACTCACATCTCCTGATTTCAAATAGTGTGACAAAGTGCCAGTAATCAAAACAGTATGGTACTGGCATAAAGATAGACAAATAGAGCAGTCTAACAAAATTGAAAGCTCAGAAACTGACACATGTTTATGGCCAACTGAGCTTTGACGAGAGTACATGCACTGTGGAAAGAATAGTCTCTTTAACAAATAGTGTTGGGAAAACTGGATATCCACATGCAGAAGAATGAAATTAGAAACCTTCCTTACATCATATATAAAAACTAACTCAAGATGGATCAAGGATCTAAATAGGTTTTAAATTATAAAACTCTTGGAAGATAACATAGGGACCAATATTCATGACCTGGGATTTGGCAATGGATTCTTACAAAAGAGCAACAAAAGAAATAATAAATATGATTTCATCAAAATTAAAAACTTTTGTGCATCCAAGGAAATTATCAAGAAAATAGTTTCAAACCATATATAGGATAGGGTTTAATAAACAGAATATATAAAGAACTTCTACTAGTCCACAAGAAAAGACAAACAACCCAGTTAAAAAATGAGCAAAAGTGTTGAAGAGACATTTCTCCAAAGAAGATATACACATGGCCATAAACTCAAATAAAGATGTTCAAAATCATTAGCCATTAGGGAAATATAAATCAAAACCACAATGAGATTCCACTTCACACACACAAAGATGGCTATTGTTTATAACAAATGTTTAATAAGTGTTGGAGAGGATCCTGAGAAACTGGAACTCTAGTGCATTTTTGGAGGGATGGAAAATGGTGCACTGTGGAAAGCAATATGGCAGTTCTTCAAGAAGTTAAACATAGAATTACAATTTGACCTTGCAATCCCATGTCTACATATATACTCAAAGAGAGCAAAAACAGGGTCACAAACAGAAATTTGTACACCAATGTCTGTAGCAGTATTACTCACAATACCCCAAAACTGGTATATACATAGATATTATTAACTTGTAAAAAAAAATTAAGTACTGATCCATGCTCAGCATGGATGAAATCTGAAATCATGTGGAATGAAATAAGCCAGACACAAAATGACAAATACATGGTTAAATTTATATGAAATATATAGAATAAGCAAATTCATAGAAACAGAAAATGTATTAGAGGCTACCAGGGAATGGGGAGAGGAGGTGGGGAGAGGGAGTTACTGCTTAACGGGAGCAGAGTTTCTGTTTGGAGTGATGGAAAAGTTTCAGTAATGGATGGTGGTGATGACAGCACAACACTGAAGTGTATGCTTAAAAACGGTTAAAATGGAAATTGTGTCATATATGTATGTTACCCTGATTAAAAAGGTGGTTTCTTTGATCACCTATGTTTGGGAAATGCTGGTACCATCAGCCCCCCTTGGCAGTCCCAATGCTCTTCAGCATGCTGAGCTCAGGGGAGCAGTGAAGAAGCCTTTCTCTGTGACCCACAGCTTCCCTTCACCACATCCGTTACTAATAATGTCCCCTGTGTAGGTAGGACAGGATCAAGGACCTGTACGCTGTGTCCATAGTTTGTGGCACAAAACTGCTTCTACGCTTTTACATGCCTGCCTGATTTATTTCCTGTTGTTCAGCAATGTTCTCTTTGAAGATGCCGTCCTTGTCCCACTGTGCTCCAGGATAGGGGCTGTGTCTGCTGAAGCTTGATGGTGGCAGCTGTGGATTCTGATGGGATCTGAGGGGAAGGTCACACCCCAGAGACCGGCCAGTCTCCACCTGGAGACTCCCTCTCTGGTGCCCTCAGACTGTGCACTCCATTACCCAGGGGACCTTGATCTCCATTTCTGCAGAACGGTCTGCATGTAGGAGCCTCTCAGTAAATGTGGGCTGAAAAACAGCCTTAGAGTAAAGCTCACGATGGAGACAGAGCTTTGTTGGGCCTGCACAGAGATGTACTCATGTAGCTTAGTGACTGGGGTTTAAACACTAGAGTTTGTAGCATCTCCTGACAATTGCTGTGGCGGAGCCAGCCCACATTCCGCAGGGCAGTGGGGGGCTTGCTGACTGTACCTCCCGGGCAGGGGGTGCCTGCCCATCTGCCTAGTCCTGCCTGGCCCACCTGAGTAATTTCAACCTGCCCAGGCCCTGTGGAATTGCGGCCACCACTCTCAGGAAGGGCAGCCCTCTCGCAGGCCCTCCAGTCACACCAGCGGCACTTCCTGCAAATGTTTGTGACTCATGGGGCGCATGACTCAGATTCTTCCCCTAGTTCGGCTTTCCCAATCTGCTTTTCATACTTGATGTCTAACCCTCCCTCGCATGACATATTCCCTGAAAGTTCTCAGCATTGTGAACAGTTCCCAGGAATTCCATTTCTTTTGAAGTAAATAAAGCTTGTCAGAGTGCAACTAAGAATGATGTCATTATGCGGCAAACACTCAATCTGTTCTGATTAAAAAGCAAATAGACTCAGTCTAAACATGGATGCTGTGCTGTGTAGTGACAGCACCTAACTGATTTCAACCCACCTGGGCAGGGATGAGACCTGAGAGCCCAGAAGACAGACTTGTCCCAGCTCTGCTGAAGGGAGTTTGTTCCCCTTGTCCTCTTGGGGCCACACCTCCTGCTGCTCTCAGCAAACTCTGTGTCTCACCAAGGGGTTAAGACACTTCCTGCCCCCTCATTGAAGATGTCTTCTGAGATCTGATAAGATCATTCATCCCTGCCCACAGATCAAGGGGTGCTCCATCTTTGACATTTTCTTAAGATGCTCTTTGATTTTCCCCTTCCCTCTTACTCATTTCAAGCACCCTGTTTTTCCTGACCGATTCCCCTCTCAGGTGCTGAGCCCACAGTACCCCACAGACACATGAGATCTTCCATCTCCTCTGCAGCAGCTCCTTCTTCCCTCTGCTGGGCTGAGGAGCCAGAAGGAGTGGAGCCCAGATGGAAGGCCCTCCGGCCCTCATGTCTGCTTTCTGGACTTGACTCTGCAGGCCCCAGCACCTCCCACCTCCCAAATGGCCCCCTTACCTGGCCTGTGTCCAGAGACAGTGGCCCTGGGGCAGTACCAGACCCCTCGGCATGGGGCCTCTGGGGAGTGCAGGCCTGCCTGGGAGCAGAAGCAGCCAGCGGGACATGGCTGGCAGTCGTCCACCGACATGGCCCCAGGGGTGGGCAGGAAGGAGCCTGAGGGTCCACAAGGGTCAGTGGCACCAGAGGCCCCTCAGGTGGACCCCAAGGTTGCCCCACCTGATTGCAGTGCTCCGTGCCTGTTCTCACCCCTTAGATCACAGGTCAGTGATGCACAAACCCCAGCCTCCCTCCATCTCACCCCCCAGAATTCTCTTTCCCTGACATGAGGCTTGGGTTTGAGCCAAGCACATCCCATTCCCATGTCACCATCTCCTCCCCCTGTGCCACTGCACACTCACCTCCCTTCTGGGGGCCAGTAGCTCCCCCTCTTCCAGCATTCCCCAGAAGGCCTGTTTCCTCTGGTTTCCAGAACTAATCACCCATTCATCTCCCTGACCCCACACCCTGTTGCCCCCACACCGTGGATGTGGGACTGATGCTGCTGTGTCAGTGCAGTGTGGGCAGTTTCTTCTGTGCCCTTTTCCCAGGAGTCTCCCCAAGATGGGGGTGGGAGGGAAAGTAGTGCAGCCCCTTTCCTATCTTGCAGGGCCCAGAGGATGCTCTGCTGGGGACTCACCCCATCAGCAACTCACCAGAGACACATGGAGCAGGCTGGGGGCTTCCCTGGGGACAGAAGTGGCCTGGAGGGCAGAGGTTTCCTGTGACTCCATCAGTGGGATTTGGGACAGAAGCCCGTTGAGCACAGTAGAACCCTGCACTGCCGAGTCCAGACACAGCTGCCAGCCCAGACAGGGGACAGTAGGAGCCTGTAGTGGGGGAATGGACTAGGTTCTCCCTGCCTCCCCGGGGGCATCCCAACCCCCAGCCCACCCCGAACTAGTCACCATGAGTTGCTCTGGCTCCTGACATGCTCCACCCACCACGGCCCTGGGAGGCCCCATTCTGAGCCAGGCCTGTGTCCTGCACTCAGTGGTCTGTGTCAGGGCTGTGCCCCCCTGCCCCCTTCCCTGGCTCCCAGGGCATGCAGTCTGACCTCTGGATGCCCCCTCTCTGTGGCCTGTAGGTTCCCCTGGGTCAAGGGAACTGACAGGCGAGGCTAGTGCCTGCTGGACTCTAGTGGCCAGCCGGGCACTCATTCTCCTCCAGGGAGGAGGTGCTTACTGGGCAGAAGACACTGAGGAAGGGACACATGGGAAAGATGGGGGCCTACCATCCCCCGGGGAGAATGATTCACAGGCTCCAGGGGAAAGTGGGATTAAATTGTTTCTGTTTTTCCAGGCCCTGGGGTTTGAATTCTCTAAATAACAACCACCTCCTGCCCTACCACCCCCAACCCCACTCCCATGACCATATTCGTGGCGAGGAGCTGCTGTTGAGCCCCCTGTTCCCTGCAGGCTGGGAAAGTTAGGGTGCTTCTCAAGCAGCCCCATTTCTGCCCCTGTTGGGTCATGGTTGAGACAAGTTATGGGGAAGACCCGCCCTTCAGGGAGGTGTCAGCACCTCCTGAGTGATTACTGTGCCTCTTGTCAAACCTACTTCCACCCCTGCTTGGGGAAGTTCTGAAAATGGAGACTGCTGGGTGCCTTTTTAGCGGTATGCTTAAAAATGTAACTGTTCTCAGAGCTGGGACCGGCACCCTGAGTTCACCATTCAAGATCCAGAGTTAGTACCCAGCTCTGTCTGCCCCTTTTCTTGGGACAGAGCTATCTTTAAGCAAACTGAGCTCAGACAACTCCAGAAGCCTCTGTCTTTCTGTCAACCCTGATTCCTCACTGCTGGGAGTGGGGCTGAAACAGAACTGGTTTCTTTCTTGGTTGTGTTGTAAATGTATCTGTGCTTGCAGCTGGTATCAAGCAGTCCTAATTTGTTAATCAACACCACAAATAATGCCAGGTGAGTCCCATTCCCATTGCCCCTAGGAGAGAGGATTTCTGTTTCTCTCCAAGGAGTGACTCCCAAGTCTGGTGCTGTGCCAGTGGGGGATGGACATCAGTCCCCAGAGCTTGAAACCATGTACTTAGAACTGTTCATCGTGACTTTTCACTCTCACACTTCCATTTTTGGCAGATATATGTGTGTGTCTTGTCTCTGAAGTCCCACAAAAATTGTTTCCAACAGTTTCTTGCTATTTTCTAGCTGCCCTGGAGGACAGACTAAATCCTAGAGCTCCCCATGCCACCATCTGCCTACTCTACAATCTGGATTAAGTTTTAAAATCCAGAAAGGGGAGTCCTCCAACTTTGTTCCTCTTATTCAAGCTGGTTGTGGCTATTTGGGACTGCTTCCCCTTCTTTATGAATTTGATGAATGGATTTTCCACTATGGCAAAAAAATATGTTGGAATTTTATTTTGATTACATTAAATATTTATATTGCTTTGAGTAGAACTGTTCTCTTAATGGTAGTCTTCCATTCCATGAACATGGACTATCCCTCCATTTATTTACATCTTCCTTAATTTCTGTCAGAAATTATTTGTTGCTTTCAACATAATATTCCCTTACATTCTTGTTTAAACTTATTCCTAAATATTTGATTATTTTAATTGCTGTTCTAAATGGGATTCTTTGGTCTTGATTTACTCCTCAGATTGTTCATTACTGGTGTATAGAAGCACCACTTTTTTTTTGTTCATCTTGTACTTTTGCCTGTTTCACATGATTCAATGAAATTTTTTTTCTTTGGTGCATCTCAGAAGCATTGATCATACCATTTCCCACTAAAAATAACAGAGCACCTGGGAGCAATTGTTGCTTCCACATCTTGTGAAAGAAAAGTTTAAGATGAGCCTTGAAAATATTGTTAACCATAAAGTAAGGAACATGTCAAAAGGAAACCAGCCATCTTGAAAGGGATACTGCTGGAAAAATCTGGGACTGTTTGAACAATGAAATAATAATATTAATTGACGAAAAGCCCTATGTAAATAAAGCTTCTAAAGCCAGGTTCCCTCTCTCTCTCTTTTTTTTATATTCATTTTATTGAAATATATTCAGATACCATGCAATCATACAAAACAAATCGTACATTCAATTGTTCACAGTACTATTACATAGTTGTTCATTCATCACCTAAATCAATCCCTGACACCTTAATTAGCACACACACAAATAACAAGAATAATAATTAAAGTGAAAAAGAGCAATTAAAGTAAAAAAGAACACTGGGTGCCTTTGTCTGTTTGTTT
>PVKY010013949.1:0-10793 GCA_004027775.1 Bradypus variegatus | reverse complement strand
TTTTTTTTTTGGTCAGGTTTATTTAGATGTAATGTGCATATGATAAAATTAACCCTCTTTTACCAGTATGTCCATTCTCCACAATCAAAACATAGAACATTTCAGTGGACTCTTCAAAACAATAAATATTCTTAATTGAGATTAAAACTTGATTATATGTGTGTGTGTGTATAATTAATATTTGAGTGGAATGGAACTCTTCAGGGTGAATTACTATTGTTTCTCAAACTCTGATTCAACCTCCAGATGGTGCAGTGGCACCAAATTTTTTGTCCTCCCTGGCTGGCTGCAGTGCAACCAAAACCTGAGGCTATGTTGGTGTTTAGGATGAAAAAGGCTGCACGATAGGCACTTAGGAAATATTTGCTCAGCGGGTGGTAACACTCCAATTACAAGAAATAACATTGGTGGTGGCAGAGATACCAGACTAAAAATATTCCCATAGAATTTAAATAGAAGATAATGTACAGTCTTGAGCAAACTCCACTGAGATAAGCAGATCTGTTGTTTGACCTATACTGCTCCAGGGGGTGGAAAGTTTAACTAGTTATAATGAGTTCAGGTTTTATAAAGTAAGAATCATCAAGTAATCTTTTTCCAGATCAAGGATGAAGAAAAAGGGTAGTTTTAGGGACTTTGCTAACTTAAAGATGACAGAAATAATGTTTCATAATAAGAGGGCGGTGATAGGTTAACTTTTACTGTTAAGGAATCACTCATTTAGTTGTTTAACAAATGTGAGCCTTGCTTAGGAGGTGAGATGGCAAAACTAAGGGGAAAATAAGAGAGTCTCTGTGAGATTAAAATCTTTTTTTTCTAGTTTTTCTAGGAACTCTTAACTTCTTGCCCCTTCTACCACACACAGATCTGTAGGGAGTATTTGGAAAGAAAAGTTTTACCAAAATACCAAAGGTTGGTTCAGTGGAAATGGCAGGTAGGTAAGTCACAAATCAGCAAGCTCTCTGGATAGTAATTCTAAACGTGGCTCTGTCTGTCTGTACCCACATCACCAGGACTCTTGTTACGTGTGTGAACTTCTGGGCCTCCACCCCATATCTAGAAATATGTGTCTTGTAAAATAAATGCTCTTAATTTTTTAAAAACTACCCCACCCACCCACCTACCCCTCCCCCCCACCAAAAGTAATATATTATAAAAATTAAACAGTAAGAAGGGGGAGGTGGCACAGACCCAGCTCTCCACCAGTCTCTAGGGGCTCCTGCCCAAAGGTAGCCAGTGTTAGTTTCTTGTGTTTCCTGCTAGAGGTATTTTATACTTGTATGTATGTAATTAATTCCCTGTTCAAAAGGCAACTGTTCTACCTTGTATTCTTTAAGATATGTTTTCAATAAAGATCATTTCCTGTCAGTGTGACATGGATCCATTTTTGGACTCTTGTTGTTTTAGTCTTTTAAACAATTATGTGTAGGGGTTTGTATTTTATCCTTTTACTTCCTTCTTAGAAGGCACCTGTATTATTGTAGCAGCTAGTTTTGGATACCTTGCCTGGTTCCCAAACAGTGTTCGGTTGTCTGGGCTGTTGATCTTTTGTATTTTTTATAGGATTTGGAGGAAAGAGCATGTGTTTAAATCACATAGAACAAAGTGCCATTCAGAGCTGCACTGACTTGATTAGCTGTGAGACATAGACAGCTCAACCACTCTGAGATTCCGTGTCCTTATGTGTAAAATGGGAATAATAATTCACAATTGTAGATACTCAGTGATTGTTAGCTATCTCATCCCTCCCCCTTTGTGGAAATATTTTATATAACCCTAGCTTTTATACTTAGAAGGAAAACATTTTAGGGACTAGGTGATTTATGCCAGTTGAGTCTACCCACCCCTACAAATCTCTCTCTCTCTTTCTCTCTCTCTCTGTTTTTTTTTTTTTGGTAAGAATGAAGCCAAGAAAAATTAAAGAAGATGATGCTCCAAGAACAATAGCTTGCCCTCATAAAGTAAGTAATGCTAGGGGAAAAGTGTTTGTTAAACTGTTATGAAATTTTTATCATGCTTATAAGAACTTGGCATTTTTATTTCCATCTTCATGGTTGAGATAAAGTGAGGAACTATAATCTTTTATCTCTAAATTCAAGAGACTATTTTGTGATTAGTTATTGTTGTTCGGTAAAGCCGCTTATTAAATAGTACCTGAGGTTACACTAGGGTGCAAATGTTTTTATTACTATATATCAAATATACTATGTTAAGATTTTATTTCTTCTTTCTGGATTATTAGTGACTCAATCTTAAAACATTGGGCTCTCTTTCCTGTGGACCTTTGTGAGATCTGAGGCTCATAATTGAAACCTGGAGATCATTTTGGATGTTGCTAAAATAAGCCTATGAAGACTTCATAATTTCCTTCACAGTTTTTCCATCTGCCCTGTTAATTGTATATTGTTAGAGGGATACTTAACTGTTTTCAAATGTTGTTAATCTTTAAAGTAGGAGAGCCTGAAAAGGGATTTTTGAGGTAATGATTAAAATCTGTTTTCAAACTTGGATGTTAAACTAACAGAAAATGTATCATGTAGATGCAGAGAAACAGAAGAGGAGAAATTTTGAGCAGAATAAATCTTTAAAGAAATCAATAGGAGGATAAAGTTAGTTTTATGATATCATCTCTTAAGATTCTGCAAAGATTTTGAAATGTAAAATGATTTCCATTGGGGCCAAAAATATAAATAAACATTTGAGAACAGTTATGCCTTAAGTGCCTGTCATCGCCAGCTTCTTTGTGATAAATTTTTTTAGATTCCATGTTCCAAATGGCAACTCAACCTAGAGGTCAAGGTGACAAAACTGACTTTCCTCTGCCTTTTGCCTGTGAAGCTGTCTAGTGGTTGACTTGTGCTGTCCTCCTACCATGCTGTCTTCATCTCCCCCCCACCACCACTCCATTGTTGGGCAGCAACTGCAGAAGAAATTGCTGAGGGACATGCTTCTCTGAGCGCCACATATCCATCCACCTCAGTCCACTCACATCGGTAGTCAGTTTGTGGCTTCTTCCTTTTCCTAGTGTCTCACAAAATAAATTTCTTCTGTAGTTGCCATTCCTTGGAGACCCTCTTGCTTCTTTCTCTGTCAAGAAGGGGAAAGAGGCAAAAGAGAGAAGAGGGAACAGTAGGCGATGGAGCATGACAGCCCATTCTTGCGGCACAGAATTTGGGGCCCACCAAAGGTAGTGGTGGACCACCATCGTTTTAACTCCGTTTATTTATCAGTGCTTCTGTTACTTCATTTTGGGGAACATATTTGGTGAGGCAGTTGTGTGTGGCTGGGAGCCAGGGTGTGGGGTTCAGTCGTGTGGCCTTGGGCAGTCTACTTAAAGATGCAGTTTCCTCGTCTGAAAAACAAGGGGTTTGCATTAATGACAAGGCCTTTTTCAACTGTCTGCTTTTTTTGTCTGAGATAGTTCATTAATATTCAGTGTAATGTGAAGTAAAATTAAAATGGGGGGATTGATCTGGTAAAAGAGCTCTCTGGGGGGCCCTGCCTATATGCCTGCTAGGGCCTGGGGTGGGGGGTACTATGTTTTAATGTCAGTAAAGGCTGGTATGTCTTTGACGTGTTGAATCCTTTCTAACAGTTTACAGTGTGAACCACTAAGCTTCTCTCTCTTTTAAGGGCTGCACAAAGATGTTCAGGGATAACTCTGCCATGAGAAAACATCTGCACACCCACGGTCCCAGAGTCCACGTCTGTGCAGAATGTGGCAAAGCCTTTGTTGAGAGCTCAAAACTAAAACGACATCAACTGGTTCATACTGGAGAGAAACCCTTTCAGGTAGAGCCAGTTCTCCTTCACTGCACCATCCCACTGGCCAGGGCTGTGGGCTGGCGTGGGACCACCAGCCTGGAGAGGCAGGGTCTGGTCGCTCTGGGGATGTGCTTTTTCCCTTAATGAGTAACTAAAACCAGGTCCCGGTTAATCATTTAGAAGGGTTGCCCAAGCTCTAGGAGCTCTTGATTTACCCATATGTAATCTTTATGTTACTGGATACAAAATGTATCGAGGTGTTTATGGAGTATACTGTGTATATCAGGAGAGAAACAGTATTGCTCATGAGCAAATCTAAAACTAAATTTCTAGTGCATTCACTGTGGTGTTGCAGTAATTTATTTTTTGTGGTTAATGGCATTTTGAATTACTGTTTAATGAACTGGGGAGTCCTAAAGTTTTATTGTATGAGAGTAAATGTAAGTAATGTTTTGCCTTATTTCCGGAAGGCTGTAAATAAATGAACAAACTAGCAATCCAGCTAGTAAACCTAGATTCCTGCCTTTTTGCCAAGTATTTGTCTTGTGTTATAGTTAAGCATTTCATGAGGGCAGTCCATGGGGTTTAGGAGTTGTTCAGCAAGCAGAATTAAGAGATCCCTGCCTATTGATCCTAGAATATATCTAGAAGGTTCACCCAGGGTAGGGAGGAAAAAATGTGTGGTAAATGAGTAGGCCCAGCAGTGAGCTTGCTCCTGAGTCTCCTGGTGGCTGGTCACGGCCGCCAGGTGGGCTGATCTCTGGTCTTTCTTGACAGTGCACGTTCGAAGGCTGCGGGAAACGGTTTTCACTGGACTTCAATTTGCGCACCCACGTGCGAATCCATACTGGAGACAGGCCCTATGTGTGCCCCTTCGATGGTTGTAATAAGAAGTTTGCCCAGTCAACTAACCTGAAGTCTCACATCTTAACACATGCTAAGGCCAAAAACAACCAGTGAAAAGAAGAGAGAGAAGACCCTTCTCGCCCTCGGGAAGCATTTTCCAGGAGTGTGGTTGGGAATAAATATGCCTCTCCTTTGTATATTGTTTCTAGGAAAGAATTTTAAAAATGAATCCTACACACCTAACGGACGTGTTTTGATAAAGTAGTAAAATTAAAGAGAAAAAACTTTAATAAGATGACATTGCTAAGATGCTCTATCTTGCTCTGTAATCTCGTTTCAAAAACACGGTGTTTTTGTAAAGTGTGGTCCCAACAGGAGGACAATTCATGAACTTCGCATCAAAAGACAATTCTTTATACAACAGTGCTAAAAATGGGACTTCTTTTCACATTCTTATAAATATGAAGCTCACCTGTTGCTTACAATTTTTTTAATTTTGTATTTTCCAAGTGTGCATATTGTACACTTTTTGGGGATATGCTTAGTAATGCTATGTGTGATTTTTCTGGAGGTTGATAACTTTGCTTGCAGTAGATTTTCTTTAAAAGAATGGGCAGTTACATGCATACTTCAAAAGTATTTTCCTGTAAAAAAAAGTTATATAGGTTTTGTTTGCTATCTTAATTTCGGTTGTATTCTTTGATGTTAACACATTTTGTATAATTGTACCGTATAGCTGTATTGAATCATGTAGTATCAAATATTAGATGTGATTTAATAGTGTTAATCAGTTTAAACCCATTTTAGTCACCTTTTTTTTCCCGAAAAATACTGCCAGATGCTGACGTTCAGTGTAATTTCTTTGCCTGTTCAGTTACAGAAAGTGGTGCTCAGTTGTAGATGTGTTGTACCTTTGACACCTGATGTGTACATCCCATGTAACAGAAAGGGCAGCAATAAAACAGCGATCCTAAAGAAAGAGTATGGCAGTAAAAGATCTGTAAGCACAGTCTTATTTTCTTTTTTGTCCAGAATAATTCTAATTCTTGAGCCTCCCAGAAATTGGAAGCTAAATAAAGCAACTCAAGTTTCCTTTCTTTTGTACTCAGTTACAGTGATTTGTGATTTAAACGATGCATGGATGTCTTAATACTTCCCACATGTTATGAATTCTAAAGAGAGGGTAGGTAACAGGCACCCTGAGTTAAGGAACTACCTCAGAGTACTCCACACCAGTCCGACTGGTGTTAGGATTTGATTTTAGCACCCTCAGCAAATGTTTGGCCGAAGCCGTTTTGATGTGGCCTGTGTGCGTCCTCAGGTAAGACGCTGACTGGCAGTGGGTGCAAGCAGGAGACGGGGCACTCCCCTTGCGCACTCAAACCTTCAGAGGCAGCACCAGCAGGTACTTTGGCTTGTCTTACAGGAAAGCATTTGGTTTTTTGTTTTATTTGGTTTGAGAGCCTTTGTTTCTCCATCTAGAGGAGTCCTCAGATGCTAGCAAATGAGGCAGTTGAATGCCAGTAAATTAATTTCATCCTTCCAAACAGTTACTGATGCAGATTGTCAAGGTGATTAGATTATTAGAAAGTTGTACTCGATGAGTACTTTACCTCTCACATGTGACCTCTTAAATATACAATTACAATTTTTGAATTTTACTTAGGGTCAGATATCAGACTCACTGAGAATATTTTATATAAACTGCTGTGATTCTGCAAAATCCCATTTACTTAAAATGCAAACATACTTTTGTCTTTCTGCATCTTTCTCTGCTGTAGGCTTGACTCTGCAAGATAAATGACCAACTAGCTAATAAGATCAGAGACTTATTTACAGAATGTGCAGGATGTCGTCAGGTCCAGCATATATAGCCCGACCTCTTGCAGCTTCTCTGTCAGTCCTGTACAGGGGATTGATGCTCTAACAACAGGGACCCTGTGGCTCTGCAGAGTTTTGAAGTGCCTTCTGAATCGTAAAGGAGACATTTAATTTGAGACTGTAAAAAATTGTAATCCACTGAGTAGTTTGATGGAACGAAGGTTAATCAGAAGACCCTAGCTGTTCTCTAGATCAGCCGGGCTTTGCTGTATCTGGCAGTCGGGAGAGCGGTAAGCCCCCAGAGGAGGCTCCTTCCATGGCTGAGTGCCCGGATGCTGACACCTGGCTTTTTGACTAGACCTAGGGCCAGGGCCTCCACTGATGACTGTCACATTGGCGTCCATTCCTTCCCTCCCCACTGTCAGGTCAAGTAGTGCCAGCGTAGCTGGGCTGGAAAGCCACAAAGGCACTGTGGTTGGATTCCAGGTCTGGAGCTGCATCGGGCCACGCTGGAGCCTGGCTCAGGTGCCGTCCCTGGGACTCCTGCCCAGGGGCTCCCAGTAGAGCAGAGCAGACCTGGGCTGTGGGGAAGCCCTCGGAAGGGTCCGAGGGCCACACGCTGACCAGAGGTGCCAAGCTCCTGTGCAGAGGGAGGTCCCACTTCCTGTGTGCCTTGGTCCCTCGGAAGGGGACTCTCTTCTGTCATTTTTGTCCTTTCTGTCTCTGGAGCAGCTTCACTTCCCTTGACTCTGTCTCAGCTCACATGTCTCCTCAGTCTGCAGAGTGAATTTCCATAAGGAGTTGAATCTGGGGTTCAGTTCCTCATTGACCTAGTGCACTCAATTTATAGTAGTGTAGGAAACTAAGAAATGAGCAACAATTTAACGAGTAGAGAGGTAGTTCTCATTGTGTTTAACTCCAGCCCATTTTGCTTGTGGTTAAAAGTTTATAATTTTGCTATAGATAAAATTTACTAAAACTTGAAAAGGTGTTCCAACAGTAAGTCAGTTGTCTTGAGGAGTCATCTGATTTATAAGTAATTCTGATAGACATATTTTCTTACATCTAAGCTGAAATAAATGCATGTTTCTAGCATATGTAATATAAAAACTCCAGAGGATAAGTTTACACTTAAAAGATGTTGTTTTCTATTTTTGAACTTATTATTTTCCCCCTTTTTGGTAGTGGGGTTCAGGGGGGAGCATAATATTTGTATAAAGAAGTCACCCCAGAGTGACATTTATTTTCCAAGGTGACATTGAATCCATGCTGTTGGTTTCATAATGGTGTTTGTGTGCTTTGCCTAAACTCAAGCCTGAGGATTTGAAGAAAATCATCTAGAAATTGATTCCTATCCGGTTGTTCATGCACAAGTTCTTTTAAATGTCACTTATTTTGCTAAACTTGCGTAATTAAAGTAAGACCCTTTCATGGAACAGTATGCTCAATGCCTGCCAATGTTTCCAAGCAAAGTTCTAGTTCATTTCTTTACAAACTAGAATCACTTTTTAATCAGCAGGAAGACGAGAGAAGCCCATGTTCTGCCTGAACTTTAAGAGTGCTGGCTTGAGCGGGCCTATCACTGCACCTGTGTTGGGTGTTGGCATTCTGCTTGGCACACTTAGCTCGGTTGCAGTGTGTTCATGCCAGGCACAGGAAAGCCTGGGTCCCTAAAAGAAGATTTTGAATTGGAAACCTGATTCCAGTCCAACCCCACCTCCCAGTTACAGAGTCAATAATGTGTTTCCTGTGTTCTCTGACTCCTGTGTAGTTGGGGATCAGAGTGGATTACAGAATCCATTTTGATAATCTTTAATTCTGTAAGTTCCTTCTATCTTCTTTCTTTGACATCTGACCACCAGCAGAAGCAAGGGGTCAGAACACTGGTGGGATCCAGCGCTGCTAACAGGCGTCCACTTGATGGCATGACCTGATGATTTGACTTCCCTCCAGCTGCTCTGTGGCCTGCTGAAGCCAGCTCTTGGCCTGTTGCTGGGTTGGCTTGGATCCCTGGCCTTTGAGGGCACTTCCCTGGCTGCAAGGCCCTTTGTCTGGCTCCCACTGGCATTGGTGAAGGTGAGGGATGTCTTCAGAGGTGAGGCTTGTCAGGTGCTGGGGGGAACGTTCCACCCACACCTTTGATCCACGACTTGTGGGAGGAAGCCCACGCTCCCGAGCACCTTGCAGCTCTGCTCATGGGCTTCCCGGCCTGCTCTTCAAGAGCAGAGGGCGCGCCCTCACCTTCGGCCTCATTGTGGCTGAATGGCTGGCGAGCTCTAATTCACCCTGGACCACTGGCCTTGGGTTCTCTCGTGTTGCTGCTCAGATTGCGCAGAGTGTTACCCAAGGATGGTTTGAGTGTAGACCCTTGAGGCCAACGGCATCGGGCAGGAGAGGGCTCGCCGCCCTCCTCGGTGTGCATGGGTGGACATGCGGGCAGCTCGAGGCCTCCCGGCCCACCGCTGAGATGTGGCAGCACAGGGTTGGAGAGTCTCTCGACTGGGGCTGGACCTAGATTTGGTGGGAAGGGGCAGCTAGCATCTTGGTGATGCACTTCACCCACTCCCCTTACAGAAGCTGGAAGGGCATGTTGAGACTTAACTTGGTGTTAATGTCATCAGGCAAATCAAACTCCTTCCCATCAACTGGGTCCGAGAAGGCGTGAGCTGCCTTGGACAGCGCCGAGCTGGGTCCCCCTGATGTTTCCGGCCAGCTTTCTGGGCTGTGGAGGAGGAGGGTGGTGTAGCACGTTCATCTGAAGCACAATGGCTGATCTCCCACCTAGTGACAAATTTGACTCAAATTGACCACTTTCATTAATGAAAGACACTCAGACGCCCTAAGAAACAGGGCTGGGATGTCTAGGGGAAGTGAGGAAGTGGTTTGCTCGGCTGTGCTCTGTTTGTTGTGCTGCTTGGGGGCTGCATGATGTCGGGGTACGATACGGAGGGTGAAGAGCATCAGTACCAAACGATAGCCTCCTTTCCTGTTGTCCACCCCTGCTGCGAGCTCTGTTACCTGCAGATGGTGGCTGGGCAGACCAGATAGAACAGTTCTATTTCAGTTCACTTTCTGGTGACTTCTGTTGGGCCTGGTTCGAGGACTTGAGCGTTGCGCCTCATGGACATCTTTTTATTAAGTGTTCTTTGCCATTTCTGGAATTGTCCTTGGTTTTTCCCTAGCTCATAGGTCATAGATGCAGAAATATTATAGTATTTAAGGCATCTGTCTCAAGCATCAGATGGCTTTGCATCCAAAAAACATTTAACGATAACTCAGCTTGAAGCACCAAGCATGTGTAACATGGCTCTATAAAATATAATAAACGCATAATGTTAAGCTTTTTAATGCCTGTGGTTCTCATTTGTTCCTCATTCCTCCAAGCTGCCTCTCTCCCCGAGTTTCAGGGTTGCATTACATGGCAAACCTGGCCAGAATCTGCTGTCTGACCTGGTGGTTGCCAGGTCTGCCCGGGGCAGATCCTTGTGGGTTTCCCTCTCACACAGGAACAGGGGCCTCATGCCAGCAGGAAATGCTGCCCCAGTGCAGCCTCCCCAGGGTGGACTCGCAGCTGGACGGAGCCTCAGGAGGACTGTCCGGCTTCTCAGGAAGCACGGCCCAATGCAGTGCCCGGGTAGCTGTACTGGCATCCCCAGGTCGGCCCTGCAGCCTTCTAGGCCCAAAGGAAAGCCTCCTGATGGAGACCGAGTCTCCTAAGAACTTAATAAAGTACACTGGGATTTGACCAAAAGCAAAGTGCAAAGAAGCATTGTGCTGCCAGCTGGGGTGGCTGCAGGGCGAGGGTCCCCTTCCCCCTGCTGGTGATGGCAGTGGCTGCTGGTGAGGTGGCAAAGCCGGAACTGCCAAGTGAAGGCCTGGAGTTGCGCTTGGCTGGAGAACTGCCGTGGGAAAAACAGTTGTGTACCTCTTCAGATTTTTAGATGGGAAGGAACTGAGGCCATGAGGGCTTTGGAATTGCGTTCTGTAGGCCCAGCCCCCAGATTGGGTCTCCCCCTGCCTGGGGAGAACATGGGGGAGCCTGGTGAGGCCCAGGGCCCGGTGGGGCCTTTTGTTACCCAGACCAGCCTTCCTCCAAACAAGCCCCGGTCCCGGTTTATGGGGCAGACTCCCTCTTCTCCCAACAGCGCCACTGCCCTGGGCTTCCAGGCCCACTGGCACCAGAACAGTGTCGCCCCTGTCCTTGGTGCCTTGCTCTCAGAGCTCCCTCCCTGCCTACCCTCCCCGCCCCCCACTCCCAGCCTTGCTGCCCTCTCCTTACAGTGCCACTCTCCTACCTGGTCTGCTGGCCAGGGTCTCACCACCCCACCCATACCCTCAGTGGCTCCCCACTTCCTAACAAA
>PVKY010013948.1:0-10797 GCA_004027775.1 Bradypus variegatus | reverse complement strand
TGTCTCTTCTCTCCTTACAAGGACCTGCGTCACATTGGATGAGGGCCCTCCCTACTCCAGTTTGACCTCATCTTAACTAATTCCATCTGTAGGGACCTTATTTCCAAAGCTGGTCACAGTCTATGGTTCTGGAGGTTAGGACCTCACCATCTTTTGGGGGACTCAATTCACCCCCTAATAGGAGGTAAGCCACACAGGTATCTTGGGGAACAGAGTTCCTAGCTGGCTGCTGGAAGAGCAAGTGCCACTCCTGGTGTGTTGGAGTGTTTGAGGAAGGAGCCTGGGGGCTTAGTCCGGTGGGCAGAGGAGCTGAGTAGGGCAAAAGGCCACTGGGATGACCCGAGGCAGAGCTGAGGGGCCTCGGGGCCATTTAGCCCTAGGTGAGATGGGAAGCCACTGGGGGTTAGGACATGGGAAGGGCTGAGGGGGCTCCCCTCTTCCCAGATTCCTCTGTGTCAGTGCTGACAACAGGCTGAGCTGGCTTAGAAGGAGTCCTGGCAAAAATCAGATTTGCCTTGAGAAAGATGTCTTGGGGGCATAAAGGACCCATTTTGTTGCAGTATCCCCATCGACGTTGGGGTCTACTTCCCTTTGAAATTGAGTGTGAGGCTGAAAGGAAAACTTCAAGGGTGTAAGCAGGTGTCCGTGTTTAAGAGAGTGTGTGAGAGTGGTGTGTGAGAGTGCATATGTGTTTGAGAGAATGCGTCCGAATTGTGAGTGTCTAAGTGTGTGTGTGTGAGCATGTAGATGAGTGTGAATTTTGAGTGTGAGTGTATATGTGTGAACATGCATGCGAGTGAGAGTATAGATGCATTGTGATTGTGTGTGTATGAATTGTGAGAGTGTGTAATTATAGATGTGTGAACGTGCATGAGAGTGAGAGTATAAGTGCATGGTGGGTGTGTGCGAGAGTGTGAGTTGTGAGAATGTGTGTGGGAGGGTGTGTGTTGTAAGAGGGTGTGTGTGTGTATGAATGGGCGTTTACACGGAGGTAGGTGTGTTGTCTTGCTGCCCAGGACTCCTGGACCAGCTCGTGCAGCAGAGTCTCGCTAGCAGAGCACTGGGCCCCAGCAACTTGACAGCGAGTGAGGGACTGGGTGGGGAGCCGGGGCTGTCCTGCAGGCAGCTGCCTGACCCCTGCCCTGTGCCCTTCCCAGCAAAGGGTCATTACTTAGGCCTGGTCCAAGCCATAGATGACAGTGTCTGCTCAACAGGGACCCCATCTTATCCTCAGTCAGAACAAGGACTGTGTGTGGGCTGAAAAAATATTCCCAAAAAGGAAGTGCAAAAAATGCATTTGCTTATCCTAGAGTTGGGAGAGGAAACAGAATCATCTCAGGGAGTCAGGATGACAGAACAGCCGGGTGGCAGGTGGCACCCATCCCCTAAGGGTGTAATTCAGGATGAATTCTCGCAGGCCCTGCCCCCTTTAGAGCGGCATCTTGGGCTCCCCTGGGGCTCAGTGGGGCTGTGTATTGCTGTAGTGCTTGTGCGCTGCCTCCTCGGGCTGCTGTTTGGAAGAAGCATGCTCTGTGCAGATGACACAGCACAGCTGATGGTCCCCTTGGGTCGCTCTCTGGAATCTGGAGCACCAGAGGAACTGGATTAATAAGATTCAAGGCCGGAGGAGAAACCTAGTCACATGCCATCCCAGGAAATGGGAAATGTTGTTCTCTGGCTCTGGCAGGAGGCATGTGTGGAGGAGGGGAGGGAAGTTCCCTGTGGGGGAAATGGGGCAGAGTGGATTGTCCTAGAGGGTGGCTGTGGTGACATCTGCCTGTTGGGGCCTATAGGTGGGAGCATAGAGTAGTAGGAAGGGTGTGGGCTCGTATTAGGAGACTTAGGTTCAAATTCTCACATCACCACGTGCTTCTACGTAAGTGAACTTGCACCAGCCATGCCACCTCTCTGGGCTTCCATGTCTGCATCTGTAAAATAGATATCATTCTACTCATCTCACAGAGTTCTAGAGAGAAGATGAATGAAATCATGTATGCAAATAATTGCTATCATTTACAGTTTGTTTTTTGGGATCACATCCTTCATTCAACAAATATCATTGAGTGTCTGTAATGTGTTGGGCACTGTTTTGGGGGCTGGGGTTATAGCTCTGCCCTCACAGAACTTTGCTTTCTAGTGGGTGTTGGGGGAGGGGAGCGAGAAACAGTAACCAAGATGGATAAAATATATCATATGTGAGAAGAGGATAGTGCAATGGAGAAAATAAAAGCAGGGGAGGAGAGAAGCATGCTGGGGGTGGATGGAGAGGTCATCAGTTTTAAATAGTGAGGCTAGAGGAGCCTCCTTGAGAAGGGGAAATTTGAGTGAAGACAGGGAGTAGACGGTGGACTGTTGGCATCTTGGAGAAAAGTGTTCTGCAAAGAGGAAACAGTAAGTGCAAAGCTCTGAGGCCTGGATTGAGAAATTTGCAGTTACTTGCAACCCACAGGGTGTTGACTTAAACAGCCTGGAAGATACTGGGCACTTGTGAAGCTGTGGGGTAAGCATCCTTCTTTTGTACTGTGAGCTGACTCACAGGGTCAGTATCAGAGAGAGCGCTGATGGATTGCGCACGTGAGATCGCAGGGTTAGCTCACGGAGACTAGTTTCCTGTTTGTCAGGAAGGGACTCCAGAGGGAGTGAGCTAGCTCAGTATGTCCGTGGTGGTCAGTGGGCCTCCTCTGTGGGGACCCCTTTTTCAACAATTAGTTGGTAAAACAGGATTATCACTCCCAGCAGAAAAGCAGAAAGGGCAGCTGGGAGGGCTGGAGAGCTGATAACAGGGAGGAGGTTTGCATTTTAAAAGAAAGAGAAGAGAACCTATATTCGTAAGTTCAGTTAGGGAATCTTACTGTAACTGGGTCCTCTCAAGAAACTACATAGTGCATATGTATTAAAAGATATTATAAATCACACACTAGTAGAGAGTATAAGCAAATAAAGTCACCGTGTAGGTGCTGGCACAAGTAAGTGCTTAATAAATGTTAAATGGTGGAAAGAATAAATGATTGTGTTGAAGGGGAATTATGACCATGGATGAATGAATAAGTGGCTAACATGCTCGTATACTTGTATAGCTATTTTCACTCTATGTTGTTAGATTTCTAAAAAACTTTTTGATCCTACATTTTGTATCCTGATTTTTGCTCTTTACAATAAAAGAAGCATTTATTTTAGTTACTGTGTAACTTTTCATAAATATTGCATCCTGTTTCATTGATTAAATGCATCATAATTTATTTCAGCATTCTTCCAATATCTGCACACTCTGATTGCTTTTCCTATTATACATAAGACTGTATTGAACATCTTTATGCATAGTTCTTTTCCTTTTTTATTTCCTCTTCTCACATTCTTCGGACTATTTTTCTAGGATCTATTTTCAAAGGTAGAATTGAATTACTTTTGTAAAGGGTACAATTTCTCCCAGGCTGTCAAAATCAATGTGAATCATCTTTATTTTATTCTCTGTTGGGTCACTTGTTTCACTCAGTTTTGTTTCGGCTGCAAATTGGACCAACATTCTTTCTCTGTCTTCATCCACGATGCTGCTAAACATGTTGTGCAGGACAATCTCAAGCATATGATTTACTCTGGTTTGAATGTTCTTTGTGTTTGAAATTTCCATTTCTATAAATTATAGTATCCTCCTGATGTAAAATTTAAAATTTTGTCCAATTATCTGGCTTAAAGATACCTGAGAATAGCTACTGATGTTTAAGCACGTTACCTATGTTTTCCTAGTACGGAGAATATCTAAGTTTGATGTATTTAAAGAGAGATTCTAAAAAGCATTTAGCATGGGCATCTGATTTATTTAGTTTTAATTGTTTTATGTGAGTTGAATTGGTATGAGTAGATTTGCAGCGTTCTTTGCAAAATTCTTTCTTTTGTTTAGCAGGGTACATTTTACCAACTACTTTTGAAATGGCTAGACAGTCTCATCTTTTTAAATGGTTTTTAACTCCTATTAGCTATAATGGGAATTCCACAAATAGCTGTATTTTGTCGCAGGGTAGGGAACTCTAGCTGACCCTCCCCCAAGCCTGGAGAGATTTGGATCCATGCTTACACACACACTAATTTTCAGTCCTCAACAGAGCAGAATTTTAAACCTCCGTAGAAGAGCTAGAACATATTTACTGGACAATGATGTGATTCTGATTTTTGAAGGCTGTCAGTGAGCTCCCATCAGCGCGTTAGGCTGACCGGGAAAAACAATTCTTTGAAAGCTCCCAATAAATGCCATAAATAAATCAGTGAGGAGCCCGGCACCTTCTCAGATTGGGCTGGATTATATATACATCCCCAAGACATACTGTTGTGTGAGGACAATGACAAACATTGCAGCCCATCTACAGAAGCCACCAGGAGGACTTTTTGTTTCTCTCTAATAGCCCCTGAAGCCTTTATGGCTGATAGTGTCTATAATGAGTCCTGTTTCCCGGCCCCTGAGAGGAGCAGCTGCCGGTCAGGAAAGCTCTGAAGGTTTGTCCAGCAGTGATGGAGTCAGATCCCTTGAAAGGGTGTCACGGAGTCTCTGCTGGGGGAAGGAGGATCAAAATCCAAGCTGCCAGGTGAGGGCCTCAGGACTGGAACCCAAGGCAGAGGCAGCCAGAGAACGTGGGGTGAACCACGGAGCCAGACCCTCCCCCAGGCCCGCCCAGGCTGTGCTTGGGAACGGGCTGTCGGAGGATGTAAAGGCGCCCTGCGACCTCTGGGGGGCACCAGCGCCCTCCCTCCATTCCATATCCTGGAGCTCTCCATGCCAGGGAGGTCTGGGGTGACACTCCAGCTCTCAATTTTAACAAGCTCCAAAGGCTCCTCTGCAGTGGGCACAGCCAAGCTGGAGCTGCTGGCCTGGGAGTGGGGAGGTAGACTCGCTTCCCTTTACGGCATGGGTCTTTGAGCTAGGACTTGGGAAGCCAGAACCCGGCGGTCAGGTTGCCAGTATCTGCCTGTGGAACTTCTGCATGTCACTGTCCTCTCTGAGTCTTGGTCACTTTTTTTTAAATAAGGGTCTAGACCTGTGGCTCTAGGGCAGACCCTGAGGCAGTAGCAGTCACTCAATGTCCTAGAAAATATGGGAATTTTAGTCTTCTTCAACATTGGTGACCATCCTAAGGTGGCGTCTATGTGGAGGTCTCAGTCTGACCAGCAAGAGCCTCTAGGCAGATTCAGGCTGACATCTGTGTCATGGACACTCTGGTTTGGTCAGCTGGGATCAAAAGAGTCACAGTTCAGGTCAAGGAGGAAGAGGGCACTGACCAAGGAGGCTGGGGTCCCGGAAAAGGCCCCAGACTTAAAGGGAGCTCAGAGCCATGGTTCTCGAGAGCACCCTCAGAAGGGCAGCAGCATCGTCACCTGGGGGCTCCTTGAAAATACACTTTCAATCCCAGGTCCAGATCAACAGAATCAGAAGCTCTCAGGGTAGGGCCACCAATCTGTGTTGCCAAGAGCCCCCCAGGTGGTTCTGATGTGCGCTTAGGGTTGAGAACCCCTGCTTAGAGCAGCAGAAGCAGAGGCCGAAGCAGGCAAAGCTGGCAAGCTAGGGGGAGGGCATAGCGGAGGTACAGTGCCGAGTGCCCATCATACCTGATCGTTGGCTTAGAAACGGCAGGAAACTTACATCCCATTGTTGGATGCAGGCGTCTGGGGAGCCCTGACCTGGGGACTGGAAGTGGCTGCACCCCCAGGTCGTCAGGGTCTGAGGGTCTTCAGGACCCCCAGCTGACCAGGGATGGGACTATCAGAGACCTACAAGAGGCAGGGGAGGAGATGCCAACATCCAGGGACGTCCCTGAGGATACTCAGAGTGGAGGCACCTCCTCCTTCCGAGCTCCCAGGCTCTGAGTCCTGATGGACACAGTGGAGACTCAGGCTAAATATTTCCAGAAGATTCTGTGTCCAGCCATGCTCAGATGATAGTCCTGCCACCCAGATGGCATCTTCTTCACGGTCAATAAAAATGATGAACAATGGACCATGGAGTTATTCAACACAATTTTCCAAGATCGCGTTTATTGCCTGTGTAAAAACCAAGGAGAGACTCCCCTTTCTGTGAGGGCAGCAATGGAACACGCATAGTGATTTGTTAGAAATAAATGAGAGATGGGTAGATGTATGTCGGGCTTCACCAGCCCTCCATTCACATGGCTTATTTTACTGCTTAGAAAGACCCTTGTTAATGAATGGGCTTCAAACGGGCACTCCCTTGTATCTCTGAATACTCCATGGAAGAATGGAAGAATCCTTGAATACTTTTTTTTCTAATATGATGGATATGAAGTAATAACTTTTGGGAAATTGTCAGTGGCATTGAAAGTCCACATTATGGTGACCTAGTCTAAAGAGACCACTTGAGAAGGAATTAAATAATTCCTAAGGACCTGGTGGTCTCTGGGCATACCCCAGGGTACTGGGTTCAGAAAAACAGGAACTTGAATAGGTTAGCTCCGGCCTATTCCTGTGACCAGAGGGGAAAGCTAGAGAAAATCTAGAGGTCAGAGAAAACTAGCTAAATAATCACAATAGCTATCACATCCCAGCCCACACTCCCTCCTACCCCCCAGTGACATGAGTAGAACTACAAGTAAAGGCCTCCAACATTGGGAAAAAGGCAGTATGGATGGAGATTATTCCCACTTTTCAAGCTTTGAATTTTATTTTTCACTTTGTTCAATTTCGTTACTTGTGGTTATCTAATTTCCCACTGCGTTTGCATATTTATGGGCATATCTCTTGTAGAGAGTCTATAGGAGGTAGAAAACATACATTCGTCAACTGGTATGAAATAGTCATGTCCACATAATTAGCTAATATCAGCCCCCTTTTCTTTCATGCTTTGTTCCAAAAACCACCACAAGGCAAAGTAAATATCATTTTACCTCTCTCTTCTCTCACCTCTACACATCTTTCCAAGTAGGACTTTGACCTGTGTGACTTCACGGCAGAGCAGACTGTGGAGGAGGGTGGGTGGGGTAGGGTGGGTGTGGAGGAGAAGACAGGGAAACCACAAGAAGGAGAACAGACCCTTGGCTCTCCTCTGCCTGTACACACACATTCACTGCCTTCTGAAGTTGAGGTGGTTTTACAATAGTTGTGATTCCGTATGCCCCCCTATCTCTAGGAAACTTGAAAGTGGGGGAAACTGGCATTAGGTCAGTTCAAAATAGGCTATCCACAACCAACTTTAAAAGCCTTTCTAAAGCTTAAGAAGTAGCCCTATTGTTAATTATTAGCCAATGTACTGGTTTTGATAGAATGCACTAACAATCTGTATATTTAATATGTTCATGTTAATTTTGTAGAACAAGTATATATTTCTCTAGTTTTTAATTGTCCAGTGCAGTTTATGGCTGATTATTTCTTTTACAACATAATCATAACTTTTTTGATGCATCATTGGTCAGGAACCCTTTACTCCTGTACAAGATTGTTTCCAAGACAAATTTTTGTATTTTTGTATGATCTGCTTAAAAACAGCTTACAGAAGCATATCTTAGCAAACATTCAGGAACTGCCAATGTTCTTCTTTAGATTCTGGTGTAAACATGGTCAAAAAGTCTGGGCATGAGTTAGAAACAAATGAATATTAAAAATGCAAATGGCACAGCTGAACTCAAGGGAAATGCTTCATAGGCAGACAAAAGTACCATAAAAAATGCTGTAGCAGTGTTATGAAATTTTAATTCATGATCAAAACATCTTCTCCAAAGTCCCAATACTTCTTTCCAACATATCTTTCAAATTATAGTGGGACTGGGTAGATAAGTTTTTAAATATCCCTTAAATTGCAAGTGGATGCACATTTGGCCCAAATACTTTAGAATTCCTACTCTTGATAAGCTTGGGGATTCAGCAGGAAGAGTTACATCAGCACAGAGCCATTCTGCCTCGTATCTTACAGCTTCTAGCAACCGGAACGTGTTTCAGGCATGCATTATGCTTAACAATCCTGAGACATCGTCTCTATTCAGCCTCACAGCCTCTGGTGGAGATGAAGTGAATATTAAATAATCGTGATGGTCCGCCTTGAAATCCTCCTGCACCAGGGAAAGCTCAGCATTAGGGTGATTTTTTTTTCTTTGAGACTATATTTGCATCTTGTTTCAGAAATTATATGCTTTCAACTTTTGAAATGAGCATTACTGGGTGATAAAGTCAGGGGCGACTTTGACTATTAATGGAGTGTTAAAGGAAACTGTGGTTAAACTCTGACAAGTAAACCCCTTTGGTCTTATGCAGAGGAATGACCTGGGGATTCAAGCCCAAGACACAGCAATTCAAAGCTCCAGCAATTTGTCCTAAAAAAAGAGCCCATAAATACAGGTGATAGTTCAGTCAACCGAATTAAGATTTGTATTTAGCATTTGGGTAGAAATTCTACCCTAACGTTGAAGACCCCTAAACACAGTGATTTGTTCATAGGAAGGCAAATGATTGAGTCAGAAACAGTCAGTTACAGTTAGGATCCATCTGGAACTTTCGTGAAAAAAGCCTGTAATGGTTAGCTGTTGCTGCCATAATGCTGTGTGACAAATAGCAGCAAGATCTCAATGGCTTATCACAATAAACATCTATTTTTCTTATCATGATTCTGTGGGTCACCTGGAGGAGAGGGGTAAGTCTTTGCTTCAAACTTCAGATCAGAATCCGTTCTGCTTCAGGTGTTCTTCTCTCTGGAACTAACAGCTGCCCAGGGCATGTTCCTCACACAGCAGCTTACAGGAAAGCAGGAGCTAAACCAAGTCATGTAAGCAAAGTCAAAGCCTCTGCTTGGGTCATAGAGGCTTACAGTCCAAGCAAGTCACATGACTAAGCCTCCATCAGTGGTGGGGAGAAGTATATCCCACTGCTTATTCACCTAGCAAAGGGTGTAGACTGGGTTTTTTGCTTTGGCACTATTGACAATCGGGGTGGGATCATTCTTTGCTGTGGGGGCTGTTTTGTGCATTGTAGGATATTAAGCAGCATCTGGTCTGCACCCACTAGATGCCAGTAGTCCCCCCACCCCAACCCCTGATTTGTGACAACCAAAAATGTCTCCAGACATTGCCAAATGTCCATGGGGGGCAAAATCACCCCAGTTGATAACTACTGGCATAGATGTATAATTCTATAACATGGAGAGAGTGAAGAGTTTAGAAAAACCTCCAATCTACCACAGAGACTTTCTCTATTTTAGGACTGTGAGAGGGTGTAAATATTAGAACAACCACAACTGTTTGGATGACTGTAAGCCAGAATGCAGAGAGGGGTTGGGGAGGAAGAGAGAGGGAGGGAGAGAGAAAGAGAATATATGAGATCAGGCCACTGTGTCTTTTTGTTGGAGTCATGACCAAGCCATACCTGAAGTCAGTAGTCAGTGTTATCCCTGGGCTTTTAAATTATATGAGCCTATGAATTTTGTTCTTAAGCCAATTTATGCCATTGCCTTGGATTTCTGTCACTCACAATCAAAAGAGTCCTTGGGGCATCTCAGACTGAGAAAAAAGAGGGTTAATGATTATGACACACTAGGGCCTTGTCATGTCATTCATGTATGGGAGGAATGACACCAAGGAGGCTGGTTTGAGACAGTTGGTCAAAGGTCCTTGTCTGCCAGCCTCAAAGGTGGGGGGCTGGGACTTTGTCCTCTACCCACCACAGAGAGTTGATAAAGTAAGATTGTTAAGCATATTTGAAACTCTGAGACTGACTTACATCCAGGAGTGTGTTGGAAATCACTCCTATTCTTATTGTCTCAGATGTCTCACTTCTACTGTAGTAAAACAATGAAACAGATATTAGGAATGAAAATCCATAAACATCAAGAAGAATGTGGATCCATGGTCCATAAAGCTGATTTATAAAGAAAAATTTTTCAGGAAAACTTGATTGCTTTTATTGATAGAATGGCTAAATTAGAAGATGAAAGGATCATAGTAGAAGTCATAGATCTTATTTCAGTAATGCAGTTGATATATTATCTTACACAATTTGCTTGACAAATTAATTCAAATTGGGTTGGCGGAGGCACTGTCGGCACAGATTGGGAGCTGGCCAAATGCTCATAAAGCCGAGGAAATGACAAACAGCCATGGATGTGGCTGCTACGAGCCCCTTGGTGTGTGGCTGGAGGGATGACCTGGGCTCTGGCTTAAATGACTCTCTTAATGCCTTACTGGGAAGAAGGGACTGATATATGCAAGGCGGTCAGCCTTGGCTGCTTTGTCCCATGCAGAAGGGCAGGAGGTCTCTGGGAGTGGAGAAGGGACATGGAGGAGGAATTGTACTGACTGAGCCTCCTCTGGTTTAGGCCTTTTGGGAAATATCAGCAAACTGAGCTCATGGTGGGTCTACAGGACAAGCTGGAAATTTTGGCTAGAGTGGTCAGAGAATGGAAGATGCTTAAAATGTTAATTATTTCTCTGCATCGGGGAGCCATATGCAGAGAGAGATGCATATGAGAGAGGTGGAGAGATGACAGAGAGTGAAATTGTAGAGTACATAACCCATGCAGCAATGAAAATAAATGAAATTGATCAACCTGGATGAACCTCCCAACCATGGTGCTGAGCAAAAGTAGCTGGACCCAAAAGAAGAAACTCAATTCAATCCCATTTACATGAAGTTCCCCAAAACAGGCAAAACTGTATAGTTTAGAGATGCATGCTTACATGGTACAAGTATAATGAAAAGCAAAAAAATGATGATCACAGAGCTCAGAACACTGGTGAGCAGTCCCCAGAGGCTGGGATTGGAAGGGATCTATTGGTTTCCTAGAGGTGCTGGCAGGGTTCCATTCCTTGAACT
>PVKY010013947.1:0-10763 GCA_004027775.1 Bradypus variegatus | reverse complement strand
TGAGGGGCTGCTGTTACAGTTACTCAGATGTTCCGATGGGAGAGGGCTGGCTGAGAGCAGGGGAGAGGCAAGAGAGAATGGGGGCACCCCAGCCCCCCACCCTGCCTGGCCCCTCCCCAACAGCAGGCCTTAGGGACACAGCCTCTCCTGGTGGAGATTGTCCCGCCCCTGGAGACCAGGTGTGACCCTCTGGACCCTGCAGATCAGGGTCCCCTCCCCACTAGCATCTGGCTGACCTTTGGGATAACCCCACACGCACCCCTGTTCCCAGGGCCTCCTGCTCAGGAGGATGACGGACCCTGGCCCAGCCACGCGGCCCTCACTCCTAAGGCCAATGCGCTTCGGAAGCTCCACTGGGGGACGAGGCCCTAGGGGCACACGTGTCAGAGGGAGGGAGTTTGGTTAGGTAATTTGCCCTCAAATCCCACCTCAGTGCTGCCCCCCTCAGCCCCTCCAGCTCACAGGGGCCTGGGACTCCTCTGTGGACAGAGTTCCCGGGTTCCTCTTGGTCCTGTCAGGCTCAGGGGCCCCCAAGCCTGGAGCCTGGCTGTGGACCCTCCCCTACACCCCTGCTCTCCAGGCCTTGGGGTGTGCCCCCCACTGGCTTGATGCCCGCACGTCCAGCTGGGCACTACATCCTCTGGTCTGACCCCAGAAGCCCCCAGGCCCAGCAGCCCTCCCTCTCCATCGCCTCCCCTGGCCAACCCCACAAGTCTTTTCACTGGCCCCCTGGACCCCCACGTGTCCACCAGGGCCAGGGCATCTAGTGGAAACCCCTAATAAACCCCGCCATGCCCTCCCCACCCCACTCCCCCACACCCTCTTGTCCCCACTCAGCCCGGTGACCCCCTCCTCCCCCCCAGGGCCTCTGCCCTTCGGCCTGCGGCCCCCTGCCCTCCCCGGCACCAGCCACTCCTGCTCCCCCGGTAGATCCGCCCAGACGACCCCCCGGGCGCTGCTCCCCTCTCTCCAGAGGCTCCCCTGCAGGGCCGGGCACCCACGGTGCATCTCCCAGGCTCCCTGCAGCGGGGCTGGGGTGCAGGTGGGGTCGGATTTGCGGGAGAAGCGGAGACGGAGCTGAAGGTTCCCGAGGCCTGGGGCAGCCGGCTGTGAAGCGCTCGCTCGGGGGGGAGGGTAGAGACCGACCGTGGACACTGGGCTTCGGCCCCTGCCCGGGACCCGGCTGGATCAGCTCGGACCCCAGGACCCCCAAGCCAGGCCTTGGACCCCAGAGCCCCTGGGGTGTGGCTGGGACCCGGCACCCCTGCGGGCCGGTGTTCATGGACTGTTGTGTCCGCGACTATGGGGGGAACGCAGGGGCCAGCAGCACCCGGGATCCCTCATGTGGGTGCTCACCCCACTCACCCTCCTCCACCCCGTGTCCTCTGCGGTTGGAGACTTTCAGAGATAACTGCGTCCCTGCTCCCAACCCCCAGGGACAAGCTCCAGATCAAATCGAGTCCCGATGTACTGGACACCCTTCCCCACAGCCCACACTGGAGACTGTCCCCTCCCCCGGCCACCCCGGCCACTCCCCAGCCCGTCCGGTCCTGGGGCTGCACCTGCGTCTTGGCTGACGTGACCCCAGGTGGGCAGTGACGGGCCCCGATGCTGGTGTCAGGGCAGTGGGCAGCGCGTGGGCCAGGCCTGCTCTGGGGCTGAGGGCTGCTGTGTGTGTCGTACGAGCTGCAGGCGACAATGGTGTCTGCTTGGATGGCCGTCGCTGTCCTCCCACTGGCCAGAGCAGCTGGCCACACTCCAGCTAATCGAGCACACGTGCTAGCCAGGAGCGCCGTGGTCCCCAGGCCTCCCCGCTGCAGAGCCACCTCCCGTGCCCCCAGGTTGGAGGGGGCAGAGCACAGAGCAGGCCACGCAAAAATCTTATTATCGTGGCAATTTCCTAAGTCGTTGGTTCCCATATTTATAGGATAAAAGGACCCACGGCCTGGAACTCGCAGAAGGGGGGTGGGTGCTGCTGCGCGCTGGGCCAGTCAAGCCCCCAGGGCTTCTCAGTGCTGGTTCGGCGGGGAGACAGGCCTGGGGCTGCACCGAGCAACGTTCCGACCCAGGAAGTGCTCAGCGTGAAGACTGGAGGGGCCGGATGAGGCTGGGGCGGAGCGAGGGCACGGAGCACCCCAAGCCTGCCTGCTGCACCCCCAACAGCCTCCCTCGTCCTGCAGGAAACCTCCAGGGAGCTGAGAAGTTTCCTTTCTTTGTGGACGTGGCCCTGGAAGGAAGCTGTGGTGTCCCCTCTGAGTGACAGGGAGCTGCCTGCTGTGGGGGAACTGGCCCCCGCCTCTGCCCCCTGGGCTCCCGCCGACCCCCGAGCTGCATCACCAGCCGGAGGCTCTCGCTGGAAGGGACCTGTGGGGTCTGAGGGCCCCCACCCCGTGCCCCGGGCCGGGGGAGCTGCCTCTCCACGGCACTTGTTATCCAGCAGCAGCCTCTGCCCGCATGTGGGCTTCAGAGGCTGTGGCCCCCATGGGGGAGCCCATGAGACCCTCCCAGGCCACCGGCTCGGGCACCAGGAGGGCGTCCCTGACCTGCTGTCCCATAGGGAGCTCGTGGGAAGGAGCTTGCAGGGCACCTTCTGGTCTGTAGACCCCACGGGTCCCCGTCACTCAGGGGGCAGCCTCAGCCCCTCGGCTGCGGGGCGCGTCGGGGATGGGCATGACCCAGCCCTCGGTGCCGACCACTCCCCAGCGCGAAGGATGATGATGGTGATGGTGCCGGGGAGGAAGGTTTGTGGGCACAGGCCATTCCCTCCTGGGAGTCTGCCCTCGAGGGAGCCTGGGACGTGGGTCACGCAGGACTCGGTTTCCTCATTGGCGCCTGTGAGCCAGTGGGCGGAGGCGGCGGTGGTGACACACGGCGGCAAGGTGGGGAGCTGGGGACCCCGGGTCGGGCGAGAGGACCTGAGAGGTCTTGGCGGAGACCCACAGGCTCCGGGGCGCCGAGTGGGCGGGGACCCCGGCCAGGCGAACCGGGCGGCACCTGCTCCTTCGGGGCGACCTGTTCGAGTCGGGCCCCGTTCCCCGCGCTCCTCGGGCCGCCGTCCGGGGCGCTGACGGCCGCGGCGCCGCTGAGCTAATCGAAGCTGAAGGGGGATGAGCGCGCGTCGCCTCCGCTCGCCGCCCTCATCAATCCCGCTAACTGGATCTGAGCCGCGGCCGCCGCGCGCCGAGATTGCTCCGGGCGCCATCTGAGCCCAGGGGCTGCGGGCGTCGCGGGCGGCCTCCGAGGGGCACCGGCCACCGCCCCGGCCCGGCCGGACCCCGCGCGGACCCCCGCCCACCCGGCCGGGCCGCAATTCAATTACCTCGGGGCTGATGCATATTCAGGCTCCGCGAGACAAAGGGACCCCACTCCCCGTAAGAAGTTCCATTTGGAGGCGGTTTGAAAACAATTCCCCGTCACATTTGTCCCTGTCAGATCGCATTATTCACAAATGAAGTTTACAAAATATCAATTCAATTTCAATGAGGACAGACCTGGCGGCCAGGGCTGGGGGGGCAGCGGCCTGCGGTCAGAGGTAATCAAGGCAGCCGCCGCGCTTTCCATTTCACCCCCTCTGTGTGCACCTGTTCCCGGGCAATCCCATTTTCCACACTCCCAAACCACGGGCGATGGCCGGCCAGGGGGGCTGTGGGACATCGGCCCCCACACCCTCTCTGGGGCTCCTGCAGGAGCCGTGGGCTGGATCCCTGAGGGTCCCAGGGCAGGACAGCCCGGGGGTGGGGGTCCGTCCTGGCCCCTCCCCACACAGGCACCTCGGGTTCTGACCCCATCCCCAGGGACCCCCGATGTGGGGAGTCCCTGCAAACCCTGTCCCCGGCCCTGACCTGGGACCCCCACCCTCCCCTCCGACTGCTCCCTCAGCCCCCACCCACTTGCTCGCCTCCACTCACCCCCCAGTACCCCTCTTCCCCAAAGCAGGTGAGGCTGGGGACGAGGTGGGGGAATCCCAGGGCTTCTGGTGGGTGGAACCCTACATCAGCTCACACCCCCACTGGCAACCGGGGGCTCCGCAGCCAAGGCCAGAGACCCAGGGACCCGGCACCGCTCCAGACCCTTCCCCGTAAGCCCTTGAATCTGGCCCAGAGACACGGAAAGGGGGCAAGGCTGAGGGGGTGGGGTGCGGTGGGGGAGCCCGGGACCCCGCAGGATGGGCCAGGGCTGGGGGGGCCCCGCAGGAAGGGCTCTCAAGGCACAGCACAGCAGGTGGCCTCCCACGCTGACGGTGTCCTGTCACCCCCACACCTCGCTATGCATGGCTGCACCTCCCTCCCTGCCGGCTTCGCCCCTGCACAGCCCCAAGCATGGACGCCGGGACCAGATGTGTCTCCAGGGCAGGCGGAGGAAAGAGCTGGTCAGCGGGTCCCAGGGGCCGCTGCCCCCGTCTGCAGGCTCGGCCGGAGGCTCACTCCCCCAGGGTTGGCCGCACCGCTGTCTCCCCATCCTTCACGAGCAGGGCAGGGCTCCCCTGCTGGGTCTCAGCTTGTCAGGGGTCTACAGACCCTAACAAGCCCTGGAAGTTCACTCTGAGGGTGGCGGGGCCAACTGACTCCAAGACCCCCACGCAGTACCAGGACCAAATGTCAGGAGCGGTGAGCTGGAGGGGTGACCAGGCCAGCGGGCGCTGAGTGCTGTGCCAGGGCCTCAGGTGGCCCTGCTGCTGGATCCCCCACCCCACTTGCCAGCCATGTGGGGCAGCTCCAGGCCTGGGGGTGGTGGGTGCTCTGGGGCCACCTGGGCTGCCCCTGGCTGCGGGCAGGAGGGCCTGCTCTCCAACCCAACCTGTGAAGGGCGAGACGGCGCAGGTGCCTGGGGCACATGCCCTGTGGAGGAGGTGGAGGGTGCAGCTGCCCTTGTGTGCAAATGTGCCAGCTCCTGGGCACTGGCTGGAGCGCGCGCGTGTGTGCTTTCGGTGATGCACCCGTGATGGGCACTGTGGAGGGTGCAGGTGTGAGCAGGTGCCTGGGGCAGGTGCAGACAGCAGGTACATGTGAGATCTCTGGTACACGGGAACGTTGGCCGCATGGCACACAGATGTGTTGGCTTGTGTGTGCACATGTGCCCTAGTGCAGGCACATGCATGTTCCTGTGTGCATGTGTGTGCCTTGTGTTCCCAGCTATGTGCCTACGTGTACACATGGGGGTACCAGTGGGCACATGTGCATGTCAGCTGCACACATGGGCACCCACGTGGGCTCCACATACACATATGCCACTGAGTGTGCATGTTTTCTCATGCACGCAGGCGTGTCAGCTGTGTACATGTGTGTGTTGTGTGTACCTGCATGTGCGCCTGTGTGTGGCTTCCGTATGGCCCTCATGAGTAGCTGTAAGCCTGGTGGCTGTGGCGGGCAAGAGGCCTTGTGCCGTTCAGGATGCAGAAGACCCCAGCCCAGCTCGGCGTCTTTTCTGCACCATTAGCGCCACGCTGGGGCAAAGAGGGCAGCTGGCTCAGAGTCGGCGGCGCCACGGCCACCGCAGCTAAGGAGGCTGATCAGATTCACCCTTGCCGGCCTGGTCTCCTATGGGAGGTGCTGCCCGGGGCACTGGGGGGCCCCTCCTGGCATCTCTGCCCACTGACGAGGCGCTGGGGGGCCTGCAGCAGGGCTTCAGAGATGGGGAAATCACACAAGTGAAGCTGTGGCACCCGGGAGGATTCTACAGCTGGACCCCTGGAGGCAGGGGGCCTGGTGGGAGCCAGGGAAGCCCCCAGCCCAGCCCCCAGCACCCCGCCTCCTGGGGCTCTGCTGCCCTGGCCTGAGCCCAGGATGCCTCCGGGCTGCCCGCCCAGGCAGAGGGGAGAGTGTGCCAGAAGCCAGCGGTGGGAGCCTTGGCCCAGCCTCCCCACCCCGAGAGCCCCTCAGACGTGGGGAGTGTTGGGGGGTGGGGGGGCATCCCTGAGCCACCACCTGTGTGGTTCTGGCCTTGAGCAGGAGCAGCCTGCTGAGGCCGCGCATCCTCATTGGAGAAACGGTGCAAGTGAGGTTGTGGGGGCCAGAGGCCGCAGGGGGCTCGTGGTGGCCCCCCACCCCACGTTAAGTGGTGGAGCTTTGCAGGCACAGGTGGTTCCCGTGGGCCTGGCCCCGAGCCTCCCCGGCTCCCAACACCCGACCCCCTCCTTCTCTCGCCTCTCAGGGCTCCCCGGGGCTCCCCGGAGCCTGCCGGGACGGGTGTGTCTGGGGGGTGCGAGAGGCCTTGGCCCAGCTTCTACCGTCCGGCCAGGCTGTAACTGGCCCTCGGCCCAGGTGATGTATTGGTCCCAGGCCACGGCGTGTTGTAAAATGAGGTGATCATAACGGGATTTAAAGTTATTACGGGTGAAGCCGCGGGAACACAGAGCCAGCCCCCGGCAGCTCCATTTATCAGTGAAAAATCGCACGGCCACCGCTGCAGCCTCTGCAGAAGCCGACGTGGAAAAGGCTCTTCTGGGGCTGGGGCCCCCGTTTTCCTGTTGGCTGAACAGAAATGATCTGTGGCTTCACTCATTGCCGTTCTCATCCGCAAATGAAACGTGTCTTCCAAACCAGAGGAGCGAAACCCCTGGCGGCCTCGGGTGGGCTCCCAGACCGGACCCCTGTGCACGCACATGTGCACACACACACTTGCACACGTGCAGGCAAAGGGTGCACACATGTGCACACATTGCACACGCCTGCCGTCCACGGTGGGCCCACCCAGCGAGTCGGGCACGTCTCTGTGATTGCAGGCTGGGGGCGGCGCCTCTTGCTGTGGTGCGCTCTGGGGGAGGTCTCAGAGCCCCTCCCATCCTCAACTCCACACACTGGTCAAAGCCTCCCCCACACCCCATTGTGTGTGTACCTGCTCAAGCCCCACGCTGGGACCCTTGGGAGCAGGGAGATGGGCTCAGCACCCGGGAGTCCCATCAGCAGGCCCGGCTTCCCTGGGGCCATCCTCAGGTGCAGGGGTGGAGGACGTGAGAGGCTGAGCTCTGGGCCTGGGGACCTGGGGGACGGGAGAGGCTGTCCTGGCCTCCGAGAGCTCTCCATCTGCGGAGGGGACAGCTCACCTGTCCAGGCAGCTGGGAGACCCGGCTGGGGTGGGGAGAGGTGGTCAGGGGAGGCTTCTTGGAGGAGGTGGTGCAGGCTGGTGACCGGCTCCAGGAAGCACAGCCCCGACCCGGCGGGACCCAGCACCAAGGGCCGAGGTGGGGGCGGCCCGGAGCCCGGTCCAGCCGGCAGCTGGGGACGGTGTTTCCACACAGACGCATCGGATTCAGCCCGGCAGCTGGGCTTGGAGCCCTGGCCTTTAAAGAGAAACTTATCTGTAATTAAAATCATGCACAAGTTTTCGAAGGAGACTGTTTACAACTGGGAGAAAAGCTGATTGCGAGGACAAATAGGTTTCCGTCGGGGCTGGGATGCTGGGTTCAGAAATAAATCCCCCGCGCCCTGCTCCGCCGGCACCCTGCTCCCCGATGCTCTTGGGGTACGGCCACAGTGCGGCGTTCGTCGCTGACCTTATCGCGCTGTGGCCGCGGGCGTGGTGGCTGGGCCGCGCCCCCGAGGCCGGAGGAATTGGCCGCGAGCTCAGCTCCTCGGCTGTGAGCTGTAAATTAGACCAGTTAAAATCAGCAGGACGTGCTTATTCGAAGTTTACATTTCCCAGTAAGCAGGTGGTGGTTTCAACCCGTGCCGAGGGCAGCATCAATCACCGCGTTCGGAGTTTAGGGCGCAAGGGCCCCGCTCCTGCCAGGAGCCGCCGGGCCGGGCTGGCAGCCAGAGGTGATTTACGCAGCCGGGGCCGGCAGGTGCTTTAGGGGGTGACGTGGCGGCCGCGAGCGGCCTGGACCCTCCAGGCACAGGGATCTGCATAATCCTCTCCGCGGATTCCCTGCGTGTTGATTGCAATTAAGAGCTCAATATGAGCGGGAAGCTAAGGGCTTTCCACCCCGAGCCTGGTCTCTGCAGGGCCGCTGGCTGGGGGCCTCCCCTTCTGGTGAGGGACGGGGTCACCCTGGGCCTGTGGGCTGCCCAGGGAGGCCCACACAGACACCGAGCCCTGTCCGCTGCCCAGGGCCACTGCTGGCGCCCTGGACCCGGGTCTAGAAGGATCGGCAGGTTGTTAACCCAGTGTCACCCACATCCCAGGGAGGCCCACCTGCCGGCCATGGCCAGGGGTGGCAGGGTCACTCCGGGGCAGGGGTCACTTCCTTTGTGGAATGGGGGGCCACTGCCCCCTTGGCCCCTCCCACTCCAGGTACCCTGGCGGAGGGGATCTCAGAGCACACGGGGCTCATCCTGCCGTCCCCTCTCTCAGGACTGCGTGTCCTTGGGGGTCAGGTGGGGGAGGCTGAGACCAGGTGGTGGGAGGGGAGGGCCTGGAGGGTCGGGATGCAGGGTGGTCGCGGCCCGGGGAGGCCATACTCGGGGGCTCAGGGCTTGCCGGGGCCAGGACCTGAGGGGGTTCAGGACCCGGGCAGTCACACTCGGGTGCTGGGCCCTGCGGGTGGTAACACAGGGAGGCCAGGATGTGGGGAGCTCGGGAAGTTAGGACCCTGGGAGGCTGGGACACCCTGGGCAGGGGCCCCCACTCACTCAGGCAGTGGACAGCTACCCGCCCGGCCCTGGGGACCCAGCATCTGGGAGTGGGGGTTGCGAATCAATAAACACAGATAAGGGAACTAGGGGGCAGGGGGCGTGGTCAACAGGTTCACCATGGGGGTAGGTGGGGGTCAGCCAGCTTGGCCACGAGCAGCCCTGCACCCACAGAGCGGCTGAGTGGGGGTGAGCCTGGCGATGGGTGGGGGTCTCGGCCATGACAACGTGAGCCGGTGAGGGGCTGGGCGGGCAGCAGGGGGTGGCCTTGATTCCTGTGGCTGCCGTGGTGATGCCCACCCGGGCCAGCAGCTTCTCCCCTCACTGCTGCGGAGACAGAAGTCAGACGTGGAGGTGCCATGGGGTGTTTCCTTCCGGAGGCTCCGCTCCGTGACCCCAGCTTCTGCGGCCCCCAGCACCTTGGCTCGCGGCAGCCCCTCCCGGTCGGGGACCTGCACGGCTGTCCCCGCTGATGGGGGCTCTCGGTAGGTCATCCCCACTCCTCACACCGGCTACGGCCGTTTCCGAATCGGGGCATGCGCGGGTTGCGGGGGACGCAGATTTGGGGGACATTACTCAGCCGAGGGTGGGGGCAGATGCAGGAAGAAGTGCTGGGGCCGAGCTGTGCGATGTGCCCACGCGGCCCCCGTCCCTGGCTCCTCCTGACCCACAGGCACAGCGGCTCCCCCAGACCCACAGGGGACCCTGGACGATAGCCGACACCCCCCTCCAGAGCCCCGGACCCCTCCACGCCTCTCCCTGGCTCAGTGCTGCCCGTCAGACCTCGCCCACCCAGGTCATGGCCCCCTGGGGGGCGGGTCCTCAGCCCCAGGGCCCTGGCTGGCCGGGAGGGCACAGGCTCTCGCCGGCCCCGGTTCCCTCCTGGTGGCTCCGCTCTGTCCCCCTGGTGGGCAGCTGCCCTCCCTGCTTTATGACAGGGCAGTGCTTGTGGGAGGCTCGTGTGGGCCCCTCTGTTTGCATCCGTGCGGGCCCTGGACGCCGTCCGCTCCAGGCTTAGCCCCCGGCCCAGCCCTGGTGCTCGTACCCCGGGGTGAACGGAGAGGCAGCGATGAGGAGCAGGAGGACTCGGGTGGCTGCACCCGGCCAGGACCTCCACCACGCGGCCAGTCCCCGGAGGCGAGGTGAAGCTGGCACCCCAGCTGTGAGGGCTCCCCGATCCCTGCACCCCAACAGTGGGGGCTTCCCCTGGCCTCTGCACCCCAGCTGTGTGGGCTCCCCCGATCCCTGCACCCCAATGTGGGGGCTTCCCCCGGCCTCTGCACCCCAGCTGTGTGGGATCCCCCGATCCCTGCACCCCAACAGTGGGGGCTTCACCCGGCCCTGACACCCCAGCTGTGTGGGCTCCTCCCAGCCCCTGCACCCCAGCTGTGGGGGCTCCTCTGATCCTCGCATCCCAACAGTGGGGGCTTCCCCCGGTCCCCGCACCCCAACAGTGGGGGCTCCCCCCGGCCCCTGCACCCCAACAGTGGGGGCTCTCCCCGGCCCTGCACCTGAGCTGTGTGTCTCCCCCTGGCCCCTGAGGCCCATGGCTTTCCCAGCCTGTTCCCACCCTTCCCAGCCCCTCAGCCGTTGCACCCCCACAGGACCAGGCCTCTGAGGATGTTAGGAGTTGGGGTGCCTCAACCCCATGTGGCTGAGGTCCCTCCCTTAGATGGGAGGAAAAGCCGTGGGAGCGGCCAAGAGTGGGAGGTCAGTGGGGTCAATGGCCCCTGGCGAGAAAGAAGATGGTGCTGCATATCGCCAGGCGACCGAACAGCCAGGGAGCAA
Source organism: Bradypus variegatus (assembly GCA_004027775.1). Classification (NCBI taxonomy): domain Eukaryota; kingdom Metazoa; phylum Chordata; class Mammalia; order Pilosa; family Bradypodidae; genus Bradypus; species Bradypus variegatus. The sequence continues at coordinate 405 of PVKY010013947.1, read as the reverse complement.
GGAGCAGGGAGCAGGGAGCAGGGAGCAGGGAGCACACAGCAGGGCCGGCCGTGGCCCCGGAGCTCCGCAGCCCCCCGAGAAAGCGTGGCCTCGCTGACGCCTCAATTTGGAGCTCCAGCCTCAAACCAGGAGCCAGTAAATCCCCATTGTTGGAGGAAGACCAGAGACGTCAGGAACTCGGGTGTCTATACCTGAGGTCACCTGGGTCCCAGTTAATCCACGCCCGGCAGGGGCACAGCTGGGGCCTCGGGACCCCCCAGGCGGTGGCAGACGTGGGGCGGAAACCCCTGGCCGCCCCCGCAGGCTCTCCCCAAGCGCTTCCGGGCCTGACGAGCTGTCGCCTCCAGGAGGTCGAGGGTGCCAGAGCCTGGCTTCCCCGCCACTCTTTCCTTTTTTTTTTTTTTT
>PVKY010013946.1:0-10798 GCA_004027775.1 Bradypus variegatus | reverse complement strand
TCCCTCCTCCTCCCCAAGCCCTCCTCCTTCCTTCACCCTCCTCCCTTCCCTTCTGCCACCTCCTCCTTCTCCCTTCTCCCCCCTCTTCTTCCACTTCCCTAATCCCTTCTCCCTCCTCCTTATTCCTTCTTCCCCTTTCTTTGCTCACCATCCTTCTCCTCACTCCTCTTCTTTGCTTCTCCCTCCTCCTTATTCTCTCCTCCTCTCTCCCCCTCCTCCCTCCTCCTTGGCTTTCTTCCCTCCCCTCCTTGTGTCTCCCTCCTCCCTACGCCCTTCTCCCTCCTCTTTATTCCTTCCTCCCTCCTCCTCCCTCATTCTCTCTCCCTCTTCCTTCCTTTATCCCCAAGGTTGCTGAGTTGCAGAGCTCCACAGGGGCCCTCAGGCTGGTGATGTAATGCATCAAAGCGGAGGAGACAGGCTGGCCACTGCCCCGACGCGGTGTCTGGGCCCCTGGTTTCTAGGTGGGGAGGAATTGGGAAGAATTAAGAGTGTGGCCCGCTTCCAGGGAGCTGGTGGGATCACTGTTTACTTTGTACTCTGGTCATTTGCATTCGTGTCTTAGCTTCCCCTCTCCGTTCCTCTGAGAGCCAGAGCTGATTCATTTCTGTCTTCATCTCCCTCCCGCACTGATTCGTTCATTCCCTCATCCAGGCATCCCCAAAATGCCAGTTTCCCAGTAAAGGCAGGTAACAGGCCAGTCCCTGGAGACAAACTCTGTACCTGCAGCCAGCTCTGACACTTTCTAAGTGTGTGACCTGGGGCAAGACCCGGGACCTACTATTTTCCTCAAATGGGAATAGTAGTACTGACACCATAGCTTTGTTTTGAGGTTCAGTTCCTGTCAAAAAATCTATTTGACATTCAATAAAAGGTCATTTTTGTTGACTATTAAATAATTAAAATAAATCCTAAATAGAAACCAGTGAAGTCAGGAACAATGTCCCTCAACATTAGGTGTTACCTATAAATAAAAAGTCAAAGATAAAGAAATTCCAGTTAGATGCAGCCCAAAGTAGTTCCTATGTTACTCTTTGATAAAGGTGATGAGACTACTGGTGTTTTCAAAAGGAAAACAGAGGAGCCATACCTTTCACCATAGATCAGGGCAAATCCCCAAATAATCAAAGATTCAAGTATTAAAAAAAAAACCCACAAAACTGCCAGAAAAAAAAAACACGTGAAAATTCCTTTATAACCCTGGAACGGGCAAGACCTTTCTAACCTTGACTCAAAATCTGTCTTTTTCCACAAAGCAAAAGATGAAAAGATTCAAAAATATATTTTAAAAAAGAAGGAAAAAAAAACCCACCTCAGGAAAAAGCTGGAACAGTAAAAAATATTTGCAACTCAAAGAACTAGTCTTGCTGGTACCTAGAAAGACCAACTTAAAAGAAAAAGAAAAGTGAGCACAGGCTGAGACCAGACAGACAGAATGACTCTTAAACATATGAAAACATGCTCAACTCAACCCCTATGAGAGAAAGTAAACTTAACCAAGCTCGAGATACCTCTCCTTAAAATCTAACATTGGCGACGATCAGAAGTTTGAGAACCTACTTCACTGGCGAGGCTGGAAAAACACGGCCCAGGAGTGTGAGCCCACGTGGGTCTACTGAAGGCTGTTTGGCCACATCACGCAAATCTAGAAATCCATGGGCCCCTTGACTAATCAATTCCTTCTATAGGATCAATGCAATCAAATCTAAAACACTGGGCAACTTAAAAAAAAATTGATGCTTTTGTTCCGTCCTCAGAGATTGCAACGTCTTTGGTCTGAGGTGTGGCCTGCATATCAGGAGTTTTCAAAGGCCCCGGGGGGGATCCTAATGGGCAGCCCGCACGAAGAATCACCACCATAGCTCCACTTGTGCAGGTGCAAAATAGAGTCAATATTATTCATTGAACATTAGTATTGAGATTAGGAATAACCTGAAGGCCTGCCAGTAGAGGACTGGGTGAGTAAACCATGGCCCGGTTATGCCATGGAAGGGATAAGAATGCCCTCTGTGTACTGACGTGGAAAGTTCTGTAAGATGCGCAGGCAACAAACCAAGCAAGGTGCACAAAAGTGAGTACACAATGCTACCTTTTGGATGAACTGGGGGAGGTGTAAATAGATATCTGTATGTGCACAAAACTCTCCGGAAAGGCACACAAGAAAACAAAACAAAACAGTGGAACTGTGGGGGTCAGGTGAGAGACTGCATTATCTACTCAAGACATTACATTACAAAAGGCAACGGGGAAGAGGCTCCCATCCTGAATTAGAGCCTGGTTGGCAACTCTTGGGCATGACGAAGAAGGTGCTGATGACAGAAAACTTTCACTCCACCTTTGATTGATGTTCTCCATCTGGTTGCTGCTTTCGCCCTCTAGTGGACTGAAAATGTAAAGCGCTGAATTTAGGGAGAACCCTGGTTTTGAGCACCCTAAGGTCAGTTTGTCCCGCTAAGGCAGGAAAACACACTGCACGCGAGTGTCTTGGTGTGTGCGCATGCCAGCAAAGACTGTGGTGTCGTTGTTTACATTGAGACCCCTGATATAAACATCAATCTTATTCAATTCATGTTTCTTTAGAAGAGAAATCAAATCAAAATATTTGATACTATGTGCTATTGTTGTTAAGAATTGGGGGAGTGATATGCCAAATGGCCACAGTATGATAAACCCAAGTCAGCAGTAGTCACGAAAACCCTAAAAAATGCCCGGATCCCTATCTGAGACTACAAAAGTTTCACTCACTGAGTTCATTCTTCAGAAACTTAAATCCTCCAGAGAGCTCCTATGCCAGCTAAGTCCCAAAACCCAGAAGCAACAGCCTCTTCAAGAACGTCAACCAGATGTGTCCCTTTTACCCATAATATTGATACCCCTTTTCAATATGAACAAGTTAGGGTGGTCACTGCCTAGACATCCCTGTAGATCGGGAAGGTGAGTAAATGAGAGAAAGGGTAGCAACAGACGAGATGGAATTTAACAGAAGATTGTGAATACTGAATCTCTATATAATTTTTTTTCTTAGTTGCTGGGGTATTGTAATAGCTAGAAGGAAAGAACTGAAACCTTACAGTGGAACTGTAACCCATAGCATTCTTTGGAATTTGCTCTATAGATACTCATTAAATTGTAATTTGAAAGTTATCACCTTTTGGTGTATGTACCTCCTCATAAGGAAATAACTGAAACTATATTACAGTAACTCATAATATTTTTGGAAATTTCCTATGTAAATACATGTTAAATTGTACTTTGAAGTTATTACCCTTCTGCATATATGTTATATTTTACAATAAGGAAATAATTTCAAACCTTCTTTGAAATTTGCTAACTACTTGTTAAATTGCGCTTGCAAAGTTACCACTTCTATGTATATATATTATATTCCACAATAAAAAATGATTATTAAAAAAAAGAATTGGGGGAGTGGTCCAAATTCATTCATTCATTCATTCATTCATTCATTCCTGGCACTGAGCCTCTGGCCCTGCTCAAGGCGGGCGTCACCAGCTCACTTGCCTATAGGGGGCAGGCGTGTAACGTAAATGAGCCCAGCAGGCAGCTTGCGAGGCAACATTTTCTTGGGAAAAGTGATCCTCTCTGGTCTGCCCTCCTCTGTGTTTCTGTTTCATCTTCAGAACATGGAAAGGGGACTCCTGGCTCTCAACTCCACCTTAGTTGCCATGCAGGAATGCTAGCATGATACGGCCAAACCTTTCAGTTTTTAAAGCAAAACAAAAATTCTGGAGTTTTTTGTCCAATCTTCTGATTTTTAAACCTTGGTAATACAAATGTGACATATAAGAGATACCTGTTCACAACCTTGAACTAGACAAATTACTATCCCTGCCTTCTGCGGGCTTTCAGTCTTAGTACGAGAAACAAGCAATTATTTGGGGTGGTTACTCTTGATTGCCAGCAACAGCAAGTCCAACTCAGAGAGACTTGAACAGAGAGGAAAGTAACAGCCCAATGGCTGCAATGGCTGAAAAGTGCAGGACTAGGTGGATTCAGGCACGGTTCAGTCAGAGCTTTGGCTCCAGTGTTCTGCACATCTCTAATTTTGCTGTGCTTTGTGTATCTGTTTCACCTTCAGGTAAATTCTGCCTCTGTGCTAGACATACCCTACCCCAAGTTCTGCATGGCTGACTTCTCATTCAGACCACAAATGTTATCCCCTAGGAAAGGCTTACCCCAGCAGCCCAATTTAAAATTGCCCCCTCTGCAACCCTCCATCACTCATTCTCCATCCTTCTCCTGTTTTCTGTAGCACTAGTCATGCTCTGAAGTCACCTTTTCACTTATCTCTTTGCTCCTATGTTGTCGATCCACTCACTCCCAGGTCCCCAAGGGCAGGGGCAGTGCCAGTCTCAATCAGACATGCAACACATTGTTGGATGGACACAGGCTGAGGGATAGGAAGTGGTTCTCACATAAGGATAGACAGACATACAGATCAATGGACTAGACAGGAGAGTCCAGAAATAAAGCCACATATCCATGTCAATTGATTTTCAGCAAGGGTGTCAAGATAATTCATGGAGAAAGAATAGTCATCTCAACAAATGGTGCTGAGACAACTGGAAATCCACATGCAGAAGAATGAGTGGAGACCTACCTCACATCATACACAGAAACTAACTCAAAATGGACTGATGACCTAAGTGTAAGATCTAGAACTAGGAAACGCTGGGACAAAATCATAGGTGGAAATCTCCCTGACCTTGGAGTAAGCAATGGTTTCTTAGACATGATACCAAAAGCAGGGGCAACAAGAGAAAATAAATATAAATTGGGATTCATCAAAGTTAAAAAAGTTTTGTGCACCAAAGGAAATTATTAAGAAAGTGAAAAGACAACCTACAGAATGGTAGAAAATATTTGCAAATCATATATCCAAAATATATAAAGAAGCTTACAACTCAACAATGAAAAGGCACATAACCCAATTTTAAAATGGACAAAGGATTGAATAGATATTTCTCCAAAGAAAACATACAAATGGCCAATAAGTACATGAAACGATGCTCAACATCATTAGTTACTAGAGAAATGCAAATCAAAACCCTGATAAGTTACTATATCACACCCACTAGAATGGCTATAATCAAAAAAAGGGATGATGACAGGTGTTGGCAAGGATGTGGGGAAACTGGAACCCTCATACACTGCTGGTGGGGATGAAAAACAGTGCAGCCTCTCTGAGAAACAGCCTGGCAGTTCCTCCAAAGGTTGAGCATAGAGTTGCCATGTGACCCAGCAATTCCATTCATGGTTTTATGACCAAGAGGAAACTTGTTCAAAGCAGCATTATTCACAATATCCGAAAGGTGCAAACAGCGTAAATGTCTATTGACTGATGAACAAACAAAATATGGTCCATCCACACAATGGAATATTATTCAGCTATAAACAAGAATGAAGTATTGATACATGCTACAAGATGGACAAACCTTGCAAACATTATGCTAACTGGCTTTTGCCAGTTATAAAAAGCTACATATTGAATGGTTCCATTTTCATGAAATGTCCAGAATTGGCAAATCTGTATATAAACAAAGAGATTCATGGTTGCCAGGGTCTGGGGGAAGGGAGAATGGGAAGTGACTGCTAATTAGTATGGGGTTACTTTTAGATGATGAAAATGTTTTGGAATTGGATAGCAGTGATGGTTTTACATTATGAGTACACTAAAAACCAGAGTTGTACATGCCATAGGGATGAATTTTATGGTTTATGAGACATATGTCAATAGAGCTGTTATTTAAAAAAAATATATGTACAGTTGAATAACTTGTTTTAAGGCAAACTACCACCCAGGTTAAGAAATAGATACCACATCCCTGGAAACAAACAAACAAATAAATAACAAACTAAAAGAACAAGAGCCAAGGAAGATTCCGGGGCTTCTGGACAGGTGATAGATTGAAGCAGCGGAAGAGATGAGCCCCATTAGGGATAGGTGGTGCTCGAGCTGCTTGGAGACCCCCAACTGTCCGGCAGTTCTGAACCCAGGCCTGAGATCTGGGTCAGAGACGCGGACGCCGTGGGCGTGTGGGTAGTGACTAGGACAGGGGGGTGGAGATGGCCCAGGGAGGATCCTCAGACGGAAGAAGAAGGTCTAGGGAGGAGCCTCTAGAAGCACCAACCTCAAGGACAAAGACGTCTGTGAAGAAGACAGAGAAGGACCTGCCCAGGAGGGAGAAAAAGATCCAGGAGAGGTGGAATTTGGGAAAGGGGGAGTGAATGGCAGTGTTTAGCTAAGACCCACCCCTGTAGCATTGGGCAGGGGAAACCGGGGGGCAGGGGAGAAGGGAGGAAGCAGCAAGTGGGGAGAGGGCATAATACAGCACACAGATAAATTTTTTAATGTTACTGACCCAAGAAATGGACAGAAACTAGTTGGGGTGAGCTCATCGTATTCATTTCCTCATTGGGGCTCCACCACCACACCAGGTGAGCAAAATTCTCCTAGTATATGCCAGTATACTAGTAACGCCTCCCCATATGTTGTGTGGGCATGCCAGGCACCGCGGCCAAGCGCTTAACAGCCATTTTCTTAGTTAATTCTCACAGCCACCCAAGGAGGCACTGTCATTATCCCTTTAACTTGGGTGAGGAAACTGAGGCACAGAAAGGAAAGGTGGTCTGCCTGAAGTTGTCCGGTTAGGGCACTGTGGGGGGCAGCATTTGAACCCCAGGCTGTCTGAGCTCAGGGGGGTTTAGACTCTACTCCAAGAAGTGAAGGTTTGGAGACCTTGAAGTTGACCCAGGGTAGCTCAGCCATGTGGGCTTTGAGACAACTTGAAAAATCAAAGCTGGCTTTTTAAAAACATCATTTTTGCTTGGGCTTTAATTCTTCCGTTGAAATAAAAATCTTACAGGTTTTTTAAGGTCAGTGTTCTGGTTTCCACATTTTCTTTGGGGCTACAAATTTAAAAATCCCACCTCAGCTGGAATTAGAGTCTGGAAAGAAAACATAGCCCCGAGACCTGCTTTTCTCAGCAAGGTGGCTGTCCTTCTGAAGCAGGTGCCTTATGCAAGGTGGCTATTTATAGAAAATGATATTTATAGAGTCTCTGGGCTGAGCTCACCTATTCTCAAGTCTTGGTAAAGAGCCTCCCAGAAGCGTGTGAAAAATGAGAATGCAGAGCCCCTCATCGAGGGGGAGTAAAATGGTGTCCCCAAATGGCCTTTTAAGTGGCTTGGGGAAAACTCCACTCAAGTTCCAGAAACCCAGTGGGGATACCCTGAAGGGGCGATGTGGCTCGGGGTTGAAGCTGCGAGTGAGGAAGGGGCAAGCCAAGCGGAGCGGTGGGGTCTAGCGGTTCCACGCCAGAGCAGCTTTCACCCAGACCCCCCCGGCTGTCATGCCCTCCCTGTGCCCCGGCTCCTTGGCTGTGAAGTGAGGTGTCTACCACACAGGGCTTTTGAGGACTAAATTTGGAAAATACATATAAAAGTATACAGAATAGAGGGGAAAAGGCCCAAAAGGACATTACTGGGACGGCAGGAAAAAAATTGAAATACAGCCTGTAAGCTTTTTATCAGTGCTGAATTTCTTGAACTTGAAAGCTGTACTAAGGTGGTGACATGAGTGAATATTCTTGTTCTTAGGAAATGTACATGAAGTATTAAGTGTTTGTGGAGCGTGATGTGTACAACCTACTCTCGAGTATTTAGAAAATAGATGGATAGACTGACGGATGGATGGATGGGTGATGGATAGACAGATAGATACAATGGTACGACAAATGTGGCAAAACGTTAAAAGCTGGTGGATCTGGGTATCTGAGTGGGGTGGGGGAAATGTTGGAGTTCTTTATAAGGGCTTTGTATTATTTTTGCAAGTGTCTGGTAAGTTTGAAATTATTTCAAAATGAAAAGATCCTTTTTTAAAAGTATATCAAGGTAGCCAGTATTTTAAGTGCCAGCCCCCAAATCTGAATGCATCTTAAACTGCATTCCTAGAATTAGCACGCTCTGTTAGAGTCCACTTTGGAAAACAAACTGCTCCGAGTGTGTAAGCAGAATTTGATGGAGAGAATTGGACTCCCCAGGGATGGAAGAGCTGAGAAGCCGAGTAAGGTACCGCAGACCTCAGGCACAGCGCAGAGATTGGCTGCTGCCCCCGGGCTGGAGGACAGAGAGGGAGGACGGGTTCTAGAGCCCAGAGGCTGGGGTCATCCAGAGGGAGCTGGACCTCGGGGAGGATGGCTGCCAGGGACCCCATCCAAGGAAAGGGTGGAAATCCCCCAGCCTCCCCCCAACTTCCAATCCCCACCAGTGGCTCCCACTGACCAGACCCAGCAGACTGGAAGCCACTGAGCAGGGGACCTGCAGGGGAAGCCCCCCAACCCCCATTCCCACCCCACCCACTCCACTGAGCAGAGCAGGGCGAGGGTGAGGAGTGGATCTGATGACCAGTGGGCTCCAGAGCAGCTAACACCTTAGTCAGAGGCGGGAAAAGGCCGCTCTGCCGCAGGCTGTCAGGCCACACTTGGAGAACCAGGTCCTGATTTGGGAATCATGATAGAAGGACACCAGCTGGGGCAGTGCTCAGGGCTGGGAGACGGTGGGAAGCCACTGAGATGAGCGATGGTTGAGCCTACAGGAGGCGAGCACCTCTCTCCATTTCCAAGGGGCTCTTGGGCAGCTCTCCATAGTTGTCACCCTCCATGGCGCTCCTGAGAGCAGAACAAAACCAGTTACAGGGGTACAGGGTCGGGTTCAATGCAAAGTTCTTTCCAATGGAGACTGCAGGGGCTCCTCTGTGAGGTAGTGAGTTCCCCGTCATGGCAAAGGGGTCAGCAGCTTGTCAAGGATTTTATAAAAGATTCAAGAGTCAGGCAATCAGATGATGCCAGCTTTCCAGCCCTGAAGTCCCAGGGGAGTTGATTCTTGCCCTAGGATGACTGGTGCCATCCTGAACTATAGTTTCTACTTTTGCCACTTCAGAGAAGTGTCAGTAACACAGAGGACCCTGTAAGGTCAGTTGAACTTTTAAAATGGCCTTGTAAATACCCTCTATCTATTCTGTTTCCCCTTAACAGGTTGTAAATTCCTCACAGACAGAAGTATGTTTGTAGACTAGCCTGACTTCAAGCAAAATAATACGTGAAAATCGGAGTCCCTGGCTTACTAAAAACAGAACGTAAAAATCAACTACAGAAATCCTTTAAGCAGTAATTTTCCCTAGGACATTCGAAACATAATTTCAGGTTAATAGACCATTTTTTCTAAAATGTTCATTCTATGCTGGAGTTGGGAAACAATTATACTAAGGAGGTTCACAGAGAGGAAGAAATTAATGTGGACAATATAAGCAAATTAAAAGCCGCAAGTGTTTGCGGTGTTTGTTAAAATGAACATCACTTTGGCTCTAAGCAGCCCATAATAGCAGCCCGCAGTAGGTCAAGAAATATTTAAGTTAGCTAACAGAGGGTATCCCATTTAATTCAATAAATATAATAAATTTAAAACCTTCCATTCTACATTTGGACACTGCGGAGAGAGAAAATAGCAGAGGAAAGAGAAGAAGAAGAATTGAAAACATATGATTAAAGAGGAAACAGGCAGAGAATTTAGACATGGAAACCTTCTTAACCTATAAAATCAAGACTTTGGTCAATTGGCTAATTGTGAATGGAGGAGGCCAATTGGTGAAAGGAGTCACCTTAAAATCATGTATAACTCGTGTGTGTTATTTGACTGGATAAATATGAGTGCACACACTTTCTTTGTGCTGCCTGAAATTGGTCCTATCTCTCTCATCTCACCACACCCCACTTACAAACCCTTCCCATACAATTTCCTCTCTTCCTGCTCTTTAAAGTGGCTGCAGAATCTAAAGACACTGGCAAAGGAATCCACGTGCAGAATCATTCCAGAGTTCTGGATTCCCGCCAGCCAGTGTTCCGCAGTTTCCACAGCTAACTCTGTATCAATTTCTTTAGTCACTCGGCTTCGTCAGGTCTCCCAAAGTTTCATTTTCAATTTCATAAAGACAATAGTCCTCATTTTTACCCTCACATTTCAACAATTTATTTACCATTTAATTAAGTCACATAATTATAATAAATACAATAAATATAAATTATAATTTATATAATGATAAATTTAATAAATATAATAATAAATACAACTATCATAAACAGCTATGGGAATACACACAACAAACTCTACCCAAGTGTATTTCTCAACTGATAAAGGAAGAAATCCAAAGTAATCTACATGCAGAATCATTCCAGCTGTGGCCAGCTGTTGGAGTCTTCTGCAGAAGCAGTGGGGCAGGTCTGTTCATCTAAGGAGTCAATTATGTGACTCTCAAGTAAGAGAGCATGTTGAAAAATAAGTATTTGAATATTAAAATCTGATTAGACAAAGAAGTTAGAAGTGCCTCCTACAAAGGATCAGGCAGTTTTCTAATGCTATCAAAAGGAACTCTCTTACATTAGTTCATTTTATTCAGTCATTCCTGCATTCTTTCAATCAACAAATATTCCCTCGGCACCCTCATACTGTGAGGCAGACTCTTGCTGAAGGCTGGTTGGCAGGGTCAGAATTACTGCGCCCATTTTATGGATGGAAAAACCAAGGCCCGGCAATTTATACCTCGTCACACTTAAGGTCGATAAAACCGCCAGGCCACAAACCCAGAGTCTGATGTACGTTCTATGACGTAATGCTGTGGGTTCAGATTTATCTTCCCCTGAGACCAGAAGTGTGAGTTCTCCATGTTGACAGTCTGGCGGAAGAAAGTCAAGAACTTGAGAAGCCAGTTTGGAAAATGACAAATAAG
>PVKY010013945.1:0-10799 GCA_004027775.1 Bradypus variegatus | reverse complement strand
GAGTAAAATTTCACCAGTCCTTTCCCTTGCTTTCCACCATGCCAAACCCATAAATCTCCAGAAAACATTTTTGACCCAACTGGACAGACATTTGGAGTCTATAACTCAATGTGTTGCCAAAAGAGCCACTGGAAAATTTAAAGCCCAATTCCCTGGGCTTCTTGGTTTGCCTAGATCAGTAATTCTTAGGGATTTGGGGACCCACTGGAAATTTTTATAAGAGCAGGGGATTTTGTCTTGTTTTATTCACTGCTGTGTCTTAAACACCTAGATCAGTGCTTGGCACATAACAAATATTCCAAAATAGTTATTGAGTGAATGAGTGAATGAATGGCTAAAAACAAACTCGTTTGAGTATGTGATAAAAGCTATGGAGTATCTTCACCCCAAAATGCACACAGTCACCAGGTTCAGTGACTGCTGGAGCCTATTCATGGATGCATGAGGGTTAGACTCTTCTCTAGAGAAGAAATAGCCCTTGACCCTTCCCATGGTGGAGAGGGGCAGGGCACCTTGGCTCCTGGACTCTTTCTTCCATGCTGATGGGTACCAGGACAGTGTGAAACCAGAAACATATTGGATCACTCACTGCTTCTCCTACTCGATCCGATACTTAGGACATTTCTGGAACTTAGAGGGCAAAAAAGAGGAATAGTAGCTCCCACTCACTGAGGTCATATAATCCACCAGGATTATTTTAGATATTTTACATATAATTGATCTAATCTTTATGACAATCCTGCCAAGTGGGTGTTGTTATCTCTATTTTTCAGATAATGAAATTAAGGTCCAAGGATCTTAAGTGACCTGCTCTGGGCCACCCAGCTAGGGAGTGTCTGACTCGGGTTCTGGAATCTTGTCCTCCAGAATCCAAAGGGCCCTTGTCTTACCCTGCATAGCAGCTACTTCATCCTTAGAAGCAGCCTAGGAATTTTGAAAACCTGTGTCATCAAGCCTAGGAGATGGCCTCCATCAGGATGTGTCCCTCAAGTGGGACATCCAAACAAGCAAATAAGCAAAATAGCCAAATAAGCAATTTCGCTGTTTTAGGGTCAAAAATTTGAACTGCGAAAGCATCACTCTTCTGTTTTTGGAATTTTTAATGTATTTTTACTTGAGGTTTTCGTAAAAGTCCCGAAGACAATTATAGTCTGTTTCAGCTATGCTTATGGGGTCAAGGGAAAGAGACTGCATCATTTAAGAGCCTGGCTGTGACACAAGTGATGCCAGGATGTCAAGAATCGATCCACTCCATGGCTGACTCTGGAGGAGTTGGCCAAATTCCAAATTATGTTGTTCAAAGGGATGCAGGAAACTCAGAGCTGGTGTCCAAGGAGTTCCAATTCAGAGGGTGGGACAAGAGCAAGACTGAAGATCTGACTAGGGACAACATGGACAGAGCAGCCGTCACCCCTGTTGGAGGGTCTGGGCTCCAAATCCTTGTCCCTGGAGAGCGAGGGGGCAATAGCCAAGTACAATGTCAGGGGCTCCTGCCAAGATGGCTGGGAATCAGATCACAGCTCCATTCTCAAAGAGAACCAATATTGAAGACTATTTATATAGTCCAGGTGAACACAGTGTGGGCACAGAGCTTCACAGGGCTCCCACCCCCCAAGACCACTCCCATTTACTGAGGTCGTGCACCCCAGCAACCTCAGAGGCAGAACCTGGGCTGGCAGATGCTGGTGAACTTGGTTTCTTTCTCATTAGAGCCTTTATGCTGCACAATTCCAGAAAGCACCATTCCCATTGGATTCCATCCACACTCAAGGCAAGAAGAGACGATTATTGAAAGATGACATTAAACAAGCCTAAAAGACAAGTGCATTTCACCTGAGCATATTTGATAGTCCAGACCCTGAAAATCCAGGGCTAGTTGTTTCCATGGCTTGTCAAAACAGAAGAAGCTTGAAAGCACCACGCTCTTTAGCTTTGTGGACTGGGGTCTCCCAACAGCACTTCTTTCATTTAAGGAAGGAAAAAACCCTGTAGAGACACAAAGCAAGTCTCAAAGCAAGAACTGGTATCAAATCTGAGTTGATATGCTTGCAGACTTTAAATAAAAGCTTTTATTATATAATTTTTAAAGCAGAAATGTAGAGAGAAGAGTAGAGTGAAGCCCCGTGTTGACTCAACAGCCATCCACTTTATACCAATCTTATTTTATTATCCTGCTGAATTAAAGCAAAATTATTTTAGTAACATATGTACAACCTAAACTTTCCCCCTTGAATCATATTCAGATATATATTTCAGTTATCCGGCTGTATTTTTAGGGCAGTTTTCTAACCACCCTTTTCCTTATATCCTTAATATGCATCCCAGTGGAGATGTCCCAAGAGAGACACTTGACTCATATTTAAATTAGACATAATTCTTTGTAGTTTCAAGAGCAAGGAATTTGTGGACAAAGTGATCTGCTCATTAAATCTAAAAAGAATGAAAATTTAAATTATGCATGTGTGGAGTGGGAAAAGGCCCTCCACCAGCTCACCAGGTAGATGGAAACAGCCTGGCTTTCAATCTGGCAATGCAGCCGCACTGGGATCTGTGGAATCAAGCTGTATTCCCCAAAGTACTCGGGTCTTTTATGTTAGTTTCACTAGGGTGGTTCTGGTTTTTTCTTGTAGCAGAGCTTGGTAAATGAGAGGCCACCTGAGAAGCAATTAAACTAAACCAGAAAATCTTTCCTGTTCATTTCATCTTGTCCTCAAATGGTTTACACATCAATTGAACTGGGAAGAGCTCATGGTGCTTTATGATGATTGCGCCAGTAGCGGTCAGCACCTAATGAGTTGGGTGCTTGTCTGTGACCCTGACAAGATGACTGTAAATGAACGGATAAGAGGACCAAGGGGACCACTTCTCAAAGCTGCCCATGGAATCCAAGATAGCAGAAACCAATGGAGTTAGGGAGTCTGAAAAAGTAGAAGCTGATGGAGTTAGGTAATTGAAAGTCCAGGGTTTTAGAGTTAGAAAAATAAGGTGCCCATTCTTAGCTCTTGATAAACTACAAAATGCTTCTTCCACATGTTCCATCTTCGGGCACCAGGCTTCCCTCTTCTTTCTTCATAATATTTGGTAAACTGCAATTCCCATGTGGAGTGGTTTGAAGCTGTAAGAAAAACATGTTCTTAATTTTAATCCATTTCTGTGGGTGTGAACCCATTGTAAGTAGGACCTCTTGATGAGGTTACTTCAGTTAAGAGGGTGTGGACCACTTCAATCAGGATGGGTTTTAATCCTATTATTGGAGTCTTTTATAAGGGAAATGAAATTCAGACACAGAGAGAAAACTACAGGAAGCCATAGACTGAACATTGATGGAAACAGAAGAGAAGGGAGAAAACAGTGGATACTGCCATGTGCCTTGCTCTGTGACAGAGGAGCCAAGGACCGATGGCAGCCAGCCTCAGAACACCTCAGTCTTTGGGGACTAAGCCCTGCATTGATGATGGCTTGACTTGAAATTTTCTTTAGCCTCAAAACTGTAAGCAAATAAATTCTCATTGTTTCACCTGACCCATTTCATAGTATTTATTTGAGCAGACTAGGAAACTAAAACACCGTGGAATGAGGAAGTTGAGGTGGATCTCTTCAATTATTTCAGAAGACACGTGTCAACGTCAGCCCAATGAAATGGTGCCAAGAAGCACATGTGCATAAATGATCACAAATGCATGCTGAAAATGGAAAAATAAAAAAGCATAGTAAAAGTGCATTTGCAGGGTGAACAGATAAAATCCTAGAGACACATCCTACGGCATAATCAAAATGCTCAGTAATTGGCAAACTGGAACAATAATCACTTTACCTCACTCAATAGCTATATTAGTCAGGTCTCTTCTGTGATAATGCTGCATAACAACCAAATCTCAACAGTTTGCAAGAGCAAACATTTATTTCAAGCTTATGGGTTTAAGTTTGCTTCTGGTTTGGTTGATTCTAGCTGGGCTCAGCTGGACTAAGTTGGAACCAGATCTGTTTCCTGTATTTTTGTTCCAAGACGCACGCTTAAGGAGCAACAGCTGCCTGGGGCATGCTCTCCTCACTGCAAAGGGCAGAAGCTTTGACAGCTGGTGGAAATTTGCGAACTTCTGAAACCCTCGGCTAGGAAATGACACACTGTCACTTCTACCCTTATTCCAATTGTCAACGCTAATTGCATGGCCAAGTCCAAAGATGATGGGGTGGAGATATACACTCTGCTAACTCTGGTGGAAGAACTGCTAAGTCATAGGACAAAGGATGTGGATGTATTCATTCTTTCCTGAGGATGAACAGAGAGGAATACTAATCCAGCCTTCCACAACAACCGTGTGAAGGGCCAATTTCTGCCACCCCCAAAAATGTGTGCCAATGTCTCAGCACAACTTATGACCAAATCTGTTGACTGCGGCAACTTCTGCAAGACAAAGAATGCTTTCAGGTTCTTGGCAGCCTTATCCCTTAGTTCCTTTGCCAATGGCACCAACCACTCTGTTTACACACCATGAGGGTGGAAAAGAATGAGGCATGGGGTTTTCCCCTTCTCCAACATATTCTAATGATTACCTTTGACACAGGAAAGGGGTAAAGTCAGGTAGCAAGCATATTAGAGTAGAAAAAGCAGCTCTGCTTAGACTAAAATAAATATTTGCGATGGGGGAATACTCACTCCTAAGCATTTTAATAGAAGAGGCATATTTTTAATTGAAAAGATTGAAATGAAAGCATTGGACTCCTTTGGTGGTTAGTTTTCAAGATTAATGTCTATCTATCTCTTCTGGGTTGCTTGAGGGAAGGTGGAAAGTTCTATGGGCTTGACGCTAGGGGGAGAGCCCTTTCATTTTATAATATACTCATTTGTGCCCTGTCAGAGAGGATGCAAAGGAGGATGGCACATGGAAATGGGCCACAGTGACAGGCTGTGTTCTCATCTTCTCTCCATAGGTCTTTGCATGAGCCTGAGACCAGCATCACACACTCAAATGCCCTTAGTGCCAGGTCTGCAACACGAGGACTGCTAGCCTCTGATGGCAGCCTCAGTGTCGGGGAGGCAAGAGGGGATGGTGAGGACTGTGGCCAGGAGGCGGCACAGGCTCTGCCTGGAGGAGGAGCCTTTCAGTAATTAGCTCCAGTGAACTCTGCCAAGTGCAAACGTGGGAGGCGTGTTGCCTGATTTTGTGATTTTTCAAGAGAAGACAGAAATGTAGATAAAACCTCCTTATTCTAAAATGTTGATGATAACAGTAAATTCCATTCTGAAAACAAAGAGAAAGAAAAGGAAGGGAGGAAGGAATGAGGAAGGAAGGGAAGGAGAAAAGAGGAAGGGAGGGAAGGAAGGAGAAAGGGAAGGAAGCAAGGAAGGAAGGAAGGAGAGAGGGAGTGAGGAAGGGAGGATGGAGGGAGGAAAGGAGGGAGGGAAGGAGGGGAGAAGGGTGGGTGACACCCTGTGGGTGAGTCAAGCAAAAGCCATTCAGAGCTGAGGAAGGTCCTGGAAGCCAGTCTGTGGTCTGAGTGCAGGAGACGAAGCCTTTACTCCTGTGAGGAACCTGGAAAGAGCGGGCCACTGAGCAAGGGGGAGGCACAGCTATTCCCAGCTTCTCCTGAGTCTGACCATCACACCATATCTTTGTTATTTTGTAAGATATACATAAATCCCATCAACAGCAAACCCATATTCAAACATAAATACATGAATACACTTTAAAAGCAAAGCATACATGGCTGAGTAATTATTTACTCCTTTGAATTACCAGGCTATTACTCCCAGGGATGTGGATAACAGAATTTAATATAAATATTTAATTTAGGATCCATTAGCTCAATAAAAAAAAAAATGAGGACATGTTTGTGGACTGTCTCCCGTGACTCAGTTCTATGCTGGGTACTGTGTAGACTGCTGAAAGTGTCGCTTTCCAGGGGTCAGTAGCCCCGGGGGGCCGACGGTGGAGTGTAAAGACCAACGGCTGAGGAAAGACCAACAGCTGAGGGCAGGGCCCGGCCCACCACAGGGCTTGCCCCATGGGCTGCCTGCCCCGAGCCATGGACTCCATCTTTCTGAACCTCGCTTTCTTCCCGGAAAGCTGAGTACCTCATGGATTTGCAGAAACAATCTGTGACAATAAATTTACAGTCCCGGATTCAGTACCTGGTGTTTATTAAGCATTGGGGAAATTTTATCCCATTTCCATGCTTCTGTTGCCACACCTCCAAATGGGGATAATAGTGGTTCCTGGCTCCCAGAATTGATGGGAAGAGTCATTGAGATAATGCATGTAAAGTGCTTAGAATGAAGCCTGGAGCTCATTAGGTATGTGATAGATATAGATGTGAAAATATCTCATTTGGGTGTGGTTGATCCAGGACGATGCTGATAGATTTTTTGTCCATAATGAAGTTTATGTAATAATAATACTAACACATATTTAAAAAGGGATCAGTAATATATATAATACATATTATATATGTAATAACATATACTATATAATATCTGCATATTATATAGTATAATGTATTATAAAATATTGTATATTGCGATACATGTTATACATTGTATATAGAATATATAATATATAGAGAGTATATTATATATGGTATATATTAGCTATTACTTTTTTATATGTAATAATAATTATTATTACATAAACTTCATTATGGAATAAATTCTATCAACCTTGTACTGGATCAACCGTGCCCAAATGAGATATTTTCTTACAAATGGAAATGCTCTTTATAATTCCAGGAAACGTGCTGGCTCTTTGCCTCCTGCCTTTCCTGGTGCTAAAGGTAGTCATGAGGTGCTTGGGTTTAAAAGAGAGCAAAGGAGACCTCATTCCCGGGCTCCACCAGCGTGGCGACAGAGGAGGTGAGAGTTTCGGCTCTGGAGTGGCTGCCAGCTCATGGCCATGTCTATGTCACCTTGCATTGGGCCCCCAGATCAGCCCCACAGTAGAAACTATATGTGTTCACACAAACACACACACACGTACACACATGGAACGTGAGCAAATCAAGCTAAGGCAGGAGCAGTCTCCAGGGAGGGAGGCACCAGTTCTCTGTCCATCTGAGTGACCTTTGCTCTCATCTTCCTGGAGAGCCAGATCCAGCTCTCCACTAGTGGTGGGAGAGCAGAAAGAACTCTTGGAGGCTCCGATAGTGCAGGCCCTGGGAAGGTGACATGGGCTGGAGGAGTAACGAGAGCAGTCAAGGAAAGAGAAGTGCTTAAAAGAAGGAAACGAGCTGCCTGCTCTTGCATCAGCTTCTCTTCCCGGGTAGAAGGTGCATTCTGTTCGAAGGACTGAAAACGAGAAAGACAGGCAGGCCATATCCTGCCAAGGAATCAGCCCGTGTCTCTCTGAGGAAGCAGCTTAATTTATCTATCCCTCAGTTTCCCCATCTACAACAATAACATTTAATTGTCTGAAAGCTACTTGGAGATCCTTGAGAGAATGGCACTCCATAAAAGCAAATGGTTCTCATTAGCCTTCGGGGTCCTTGCTGCTGGCACCCCAGCAGATTGTGCCATGTATGTCTGAGACAGATGTGGCCTGGGAGAGCAGTAAAGGGATGTGGGGAAGCAGCCGGGGCCTCTCATAGACGACAGCAAGCACGATGGCAGTTTGCTGGTGGTGGCTTAATCGTGAGCCCCTCCTGCTCTGAAGAAAGCTGGTGGAAAGCTTTGTCTAATGCAAACGGAGGCCCCAGCGCAGTGGAACAGTGAGCGGAGACAATGTAGCAGGCCTGAGCAGGGCTGGACTGGGCAGAAGGTCCAGCAGGGAAGACAGGATGCCATCTGCCAACTCCAGCCCGTTACCTGGCTGAGAGGGGGCCCCCCTGCAGCGCACGGTCTGTTCTGGAGCTTGAATCATGAGACGCAGCTTGCATTGCCTTCCTTGGTCATCAGAAGGGGGCCTTTTCCTGGGCTCCTAGGAGTTGGGTGACCTGCCACGGGAGATGAAGCCATGGGGTGTGTTGGTGAGGGTTGAAGCAGGTGGGCTGCTGTGCTGCTAAAGGCTGGCTAAAGAACTAGAAGGTGACCTCCCAAAAGTATCCTGATGAGTGGGCAAGTAACAATCTGGAGGCTGAGTGGGCATCCATGCCCAGGACACATGCACACACATTCTGGCACACACATTGACATAAACACAAACATATGCATGCACACAGACCATGAACACATACATGCGCAGGGTTATAAGAAGTTGTTCATTCTGGAAGGAGTTACACAATAGAGCTCTTTCATTGCTTCCAAGGTATAGTGCTATTCAACCTAAGAATTTTAGAAACAACAAAAAAAGTGTTTGGATCAAAATTAAGCAGACATTTGTAAATTCATACCTCCTACCAGTGCTCTTTGCACATAATTGGGACTCAGTATTTGTTACAAGGATGAAGGGAGGGAGAGAAGGAGGGAGAGAGGGAAGGAAGAAGGAAGGAAGGAAGGAAGGAGAGAGGAAGGGAAAGAGAGGGGAGGTAGGGAGGAAGTCTGGCTTATTTCAAAGCTGGAAAGGCTTCAGGTGGCCTGGGGAGGGTGGTCTTGGTAGTCAAAGTGCTCTCCCTTCATCTGGACTAACCATGAAGAGACAGTAAGTTTCCTTCAATAGAAATGTTTAAGAGAGAGAAGGGTGACTCTGGATCCAGGATGATGTAGAGCCAATATTCCACGCCCTACTCTTTTATAGAATTTTTCTTTTGGTGTACGTGTTGGGGGCAGAGGAGGGAGGTAGAGGGGCAGCAGAGCCAGCATCTTTCCTCACTGCCTTTTCCTGCAGAGGACAAGGCACCTGGACAGCCATCTCCCTTGTGGTAGAATCAAAGATGCGTTCACAGAGTGGGGAAAGCTGGAGCTTGGGAGGTTGGGGGATCTGGGAAGGAGCCTGTTCAGCTGGACTTCAACCCTGGGACTAGAGCGTGGCCGTCTGTCCGGATGAGGAGTGGAATGGAATGCGTTCCGGACAGTCTGAATGCCTCTGTTATTTTTCTTGGTTTCTCTTTGGCTCTTCCTCACTATTTGTTCTATTTGTCTGTCTATTTTTAACATTTCAGCCTCTCTCAGCCTTGCTAAGAGAAACAGAAGAAAGGCAATTGCGTGCACACAAATACACACACGAAATAATGAGTTAGGGGATATACTTCCCTCATGGAGAAGGCATGGAGACAACAGGGAAATCCAAGCAGGACCCTCAACCCAAAAGGAAGATGGACCCCAGGGGACTGAGCTGTTTGGTGATCACTGAGATTTCCTTTCCAGTGCTAAAGCCTAGAAGATTCTGGCTTCCTTTTAAATAAGGAGGTGATGCTCATCTAAGGACTACCTGAAAATAGGAAGGTGTTTTCAAGGAGCTGTATGAAAACACAAGGCTAGATGATGAAAACCAACCCCAAAGAGGGGGCACCATTTCCATCCCAGCCCACTGGTGCTAACTGCAAAGACACGAGTGCAAGCCAGAAGGCACTCACTTTCCAACAACATGCAAGCAGAGATGGTCATTAGGTTGGTTGCTATGAAGCGTGGGCCCCCTTGGTGAGCGCTACTTGGGACTAACAGGCACAGGAAAAAGTGGAGAATTGTTTTCCAGGAAACCAGAAGCCGAGTCTCTGCCAGCCTTTTCTTGGTCCCCACGGGGCACCTGTTTCCACAGCAACCACAGCCGGGGGGAGAATGCTGCTTTCAGTTGAAGTATCCCAAGAAGCTATTTAGTCTGCACTATCAGTTCTCGGTGGGCAGAAAGAGCACAGACGACGAGTCACAAACCTCGCTGTAGTTTAGGGAGCTGGAAGGAATCGGTTCTGCGGTTAGTACGTGGTGGGGAGGGGGCAGCTGTCAGTCCCCATCCTCAACCCCAGCCAGGTGACTGAGTCAGAGCAACTGGCAGCTCTATTCCTCCTGAACCTGGATCTTCATCCTGGCAACTTCCTCTTCCTGATTGTGATGACAACGATGATAATGAAAATAGTCATCGTAACAACAAAACTGACTCTGATTGCTACGTGCTTCTCATGCATCTTCTTAGTTAATCCTCACAAGTTCTAGGAAGTAAATGCTATTCTTGTCCCACTTTACTGAGGAGGAAACAGCAGGTAAGAGAGGTTAAATAACCTGTCTAGAGACCCACAGGTAGGCCCCGAGATGCACCTGATAATTGGAACCAGCTCTGTTTAGCAACACCAAAACCTTTTGTTTTCAGAGCAGGAGAGCACAGGACCCAGAGTTCAGACTCTGGAGCAGATTGCCCATTCAATGGTACATCTTCCCTAACCAGCTGTGGGACATTGGGCAAGTCCCAATGCAAAACTGGAATAATAGTAGGAGCCACCTCTTAGGTTCTGTTGTGGGAATTAGAAGAGTTAACATACGTAAAACAGTGCATTTCAAATGTTAATGGCCATATAAATTACCTGGGGAGCTTGGTAAAATTCAGCATCAGATTTGGTGGGCCTGGGCTGGACCCTGAGATTCTGCATTTCCGACCAGCTCCTAGGTGTTTCTTCTGCTGCAGGTCTGTAGACCGCACTCTAACTAGCAAAGCTGCAGCCACCAGCATGGCACCTAACAAGCAATAGAGGAGTGTCTGCTTATTTTAGCTTCCACTGGCCACTGACTGGATCCCTGTGGCAAACCATGTGAGTTTTTCTGTAGGGTGATTTCCTGGCACCAACCAGACCCCCCGTGTGTCTTGTGAGACTGTGCCCTTGGGGACTGTGAACATGGCCTAGCTCCAGGTAAAGTCAGATTTGCTTGGTAGTTGGTGTCACTGTATTAGTTTCCTGTGGCTTCTGTGACAAATTACCACCATCTTGGTGGCTTCCAACAA
>PVKY010013944.1:0-10779 GCA_004027775.1 Bradypus variegatus | reverse complement strand
TTTATTTTTCCCCCTTAGAGATGCGATTAGTCCCGCCAAACTGTATTCACATATAAACCTTGGAATGGAGAGCAAGTGTCACTGAGTCCAAAACACAGACATCCTCCCCCCTACAAAAATACTTTACTACTTTTTATGTTCCTTCTTCGGGAAGCAGGCACGTAACACCCATCAGATACTGACACTAGGAGAATGCAGTGCCTTAGGCCCAGCGTCATGGGATGGAGAGAAAACCCAAGGTTAAAAATGTCTTCCCTGATCAGGGAAACTATTTGGGATTCAGATCAGGGCGTGTGGGACTGCATTTCTTTCCCTGTTTTTTAGGTGGAAAGTGTGAGGACCCTGCAGAAGTATAATGGATGGCTTTGTTCTCATGAGACCAGTCAGAAACACCTGTGCTTTAGTAGCTGCTGCAAAAATGACCCACTGACCGCTGGGGCCAGTAGCAGCTTCTGCTGCCAAAGCCCAGGGACAGTGGCCAGAGTCTTTCGCCAGCCCTTGGGGCCTTCCTAAGGGAACGGGCTGAGATCTTCAGGGCAGAGAGCCTGAGGGGAAAGGTGGAAAAGCAAGACTAAAGCCCCAAAGGGACCAAAAATATTTGTGAGCTGGGGTGTTTCCTCCAGCTCAGGCCCAGCTGTACCTAGGCTATTAGGGAATAGGTGGTTGTGAGCAGTTATCTCTGAGATGCTGGACTGGTGGCCCCTGTCCTGAACTGAAGTTTGAAAAGGACCGGTGGCATGGGAGTGCTGCTGGAGACCCCCTGGGGCAGAGAGACCCCAGAGCAGTCAGAGCAGTCCCCCGAGAACACAGAAAAATGGGTGCCAGTTACCCCAAGTTTTATGACCCTCCACTCTGGCATGATCTGTGGCTGACAGGCCACTGGGCCTGGCTCTGGCACTCAACAGAAGGATAATGAACGGAGTGTGAAGCCAGGCTGGGGCAGAGACCTACGTAGTGGTGGCCACAGTCCCTGCCTCCAGTCAGCTGTCCTGGGTGATGCTGGGGACACTAGAAGCTTCAGGTCTGATAGTGGGGTGGGGCTGCCAGTTCTGGAATCATGTCCTTGCAAGAGAAGAACAAACAAATCCAAAATGCCCCTATTTCAGTGTAGAGTCATTGTTTCCACGTTGGCTTCCATGCAGTGCTCCCTGTAGGTTTTCCTTCCCTCACAACCTCTGTCTCCCAGACACTGGTGGTAATCGCCACGTGGTCAGCAGGTGGACCCCAGCCCCTTGGGCCCAAGTTACTGAGCCAGGGATCAGGGATTCATCTGTGATAAAGAGTCCAAAGCTCCGGGGGGACTGTAGATGGACACCAGGGGAGTAAGACAGGGTCCTCCAAAGAGAGCCCAGTGAGAACCAGTGTGCGTGTACTGCTCGAGTGTGAGAATGTGTGTCCTGTGATGGGCATTTGTCCTGCCTGGGAGTGTGCCTGTCTGTGTGGGTGTACAGCTCTGGGTGAGTCTGCTGATTTTCCTCAAGTCTGACCCAAACGGGCCTGAGCTCCCAGAAGGTGAGTATTCCCAGACCCTTCACCTTGTTCTACAAGCCTGGGAACACTCCATGTCTGCAGGGTCACCTGGGCTTCACTTGTCTTCCTGGGGTGAAACGAAGAAGGATAGACCAGGGACCCAATATGGTCTAACACTGGGCTCCTTGGGAGTCTTTCCTAAAGAGGGGAGAGGAAGTTGGGTAGTAATTGGGGACCCTGATGTGCGTGGCATCACCACAAGCCCAGAGGAAGCCCCAGGAACCCTCTGCCACCTCAGCCTGAAACCAGTGGCCGCTGCAGACCTGCCTCCCCTGCAAGGCCAAAGCCATGAGCCTCTTCCCCGGGGCCAGGGGAGGCACAACAGAGCCCTCCAACTGCCCCATCTTCCAGCGTCTTCAGACACTCACTGGCTGGGCTCAGCATGCTCCTGGGGTGCAGCGGGGAGGCTCCAGAGTTGAGGGCAGAGGTGGAGATGTGGCTTCCAATCCCTGCTTTTGCCCTGACTTGTGGATATCTCATCCCCATCTCCTGGTCTGAGAGATGAGGCTGTCGTCCCTCCCTCCTGATGATGTGGAGAGACCCTGGCCATAGAAAAGCCCCAGGGAAGGGTCAGTCTGGACACAAATGCCGTAACTTTGTTGTCTGGGTCCTACCCACCCCCAGAGGCAGGGCGCAGGGAGTCTTGTAAGTGACTAACCCTCGCACCCCTCTCCCTCCCACTCAAGCGAATGGCAGCCCCACCTCAGGCCTGAGCACCGGGGCCATCGTGGGCATCCTCATTGTCATCTTTGTCCTGCTCTTGGTGGTTGTGGACATCACCTGCTACTTCCTGAACAAGTGTGGCCTGCTCATGTGCATCGCTGTCAACCTGTGTGGGAAAGCTGGGCCCGGTGCCAAGGGCAAGGACATGGAGGAGGGCAAAGCCGCCTTCTCGTAAGTACCACCCCCCCACCCCACCCAGAACTGGGCTCTGCCCCTAGCTCAGGGGCCCAGCACTCATGCCCCCACTGAGCCATCAGCTGGCGCTTTCAAACTTTTCCTCCACTTCATTGTCCCTCTTGGGAAACTTCAAGGGGAAAAAAGCGTTAAAGCAATGTTTTGCAAAGCATGGTCTTTGGAGGCACCTGTTTAAAAAGCAGATTCGGAGTCCCAGTGCTAGATGCAATGTAATAGAATCTCATCAAAGTTTGCAAATCCGTGCGTAGGTAAAAACAGGAAGAATGATAAGAGCTGAACCTGGAGAGGAGGTGGAATGGAAGCGGCTAGCATCTGAGGCACACACTGCCTTGCTGTCATTCATTCATTCATTTGTTCATCGTTCAACAAGCACTTATCAAGCAGCTAGTATCGCAAGGCACTGTTCCCAGGCACTAGGGTACAACTGTACAAAACAGATAAAAAGTCCTGTCCTTGTGGAGCTGACACTCCAGATGCCGTCCTGTCAGCTTCTGTGGAGAAACAGCCCCAGAGCCAATCAGCAGGAGCCTCACAGCCCATCCCAGGGCAGGGCTGAGTTGGAGCAATCAGAGAAGGGAAGGAGCAGGAAAACAAGTAGTTTAACTCCACCACATGGCAGGCATCATATAGGCACACACATACACATGCACATATATGTACAAGCCTGTGTGTGTGCATATATATATATACCATACATACATACATACATTCATAACTTGAGCTCTTATCTGTGCTACACACTGTGCTAAGTCCTAATACATTATCTGTTTTGATTCTCATAGCAACTAAGGGAGGTAAAGATTATTATTTGCTCCACTTTGTAGATGAGGAAACTGAGACAAGGGATGATTGAAGCAGATGCTCACAGTCACATGGCTAGGAAGGGGGGAGCTGGGACTCAGGCACTCCTGCCTGGCTCTGGAGTGTCCCCCAGCCTCCAAGGCAAGCATGAGCCTCTGCTGGCTGCCTGTGGAAGCCCCCCCTGCCCACCTGCAGCCCTTGGGCCAAGCCTGGACCCCTGAGCTGTAGCTGGTGTTCCCGGGGAGAACCCCCACCCTGGGAGCCAACCAGCAGAACTCTCTCCGCAGGAAAGATGAGTCCAAGGAGCCCATCGTGGAGGTGCGAACCGAGGAGGAGCGGACGCCGAACCACGATGGAGGGAAACACACAGAGCCCAACGAGACCACGCCGCTGACGGAGCCCGAGTATGTGGGGTGGGGGGGCGGGGAGCTGGCACCTTCACAGCCCAGCCCGACACCCACCTCCTCACCTCCCGTGCTTCCCCCACCCACAATGCCCAGCCACCCACTGCAGGCCAGAATTCTGGAACCCTTGGCCAGGAGCCACCCTTGTCTGAGAAATGCGTGACCCCATCTCTCCTTGGAGTGTGAAGGAGGGCATTCTTGGTTATATACAGGGTGGCCATTGGGGTCCCCTTAAAAGCTCTTTGGATAAGTGGGGATCTCTAGACTCTGCTTGCAAGTTACACACATACCCTGGAAATGGCTTTTAAGGAGAAGAAACACATTGCAAGAGGTTTAATAGGTTCTGGGTAGGATTTTCTAGAATTCTAGGTTTTCTGTTTTCTTCCCAAAAGGGCAAGGGAAGTTGGGGTCCTGGTAAAAGTTCCCTAGCCCTCCTGTTCTCTGAGACCCTGACCAGCTGTGGTTGAAATGCCTGCCTGGCTATGGTGGGTACTCTGGGTTTGGAGGCAGTGGAGACTAACAGAACCCCAAAATCTGTGGCTCTCAGGGACCATTTGGAGCCCTCCTCGTCCACCTCATTCCTACCTGTCCTCGTCACTGCCCCGTGGGGCTTGGCAGGGCAGCTGGGTCCAGTTCCTCTCGGCCCTAGGAAAGTCTCAGTGGGCGGGCCCTGAACTGGAGGAACCCACCTGTCCCCAAGCAGAGATGTA
The DNA here is from genome assembly GCA_004027775.1 of Bradypus variegatus. Taxonomy (NCBI): domain Eukaryota; kingdom Metazoa; phylum Chordata; class Mammalia; order Pilosa; family Bradypodidae; genus Bradypus; species Bradypus variegatus. The sequence goes on along the minus strand of PVKY010013944.1, from coordinate 6,416 downwards.
GGACAGGGACTCGACAGCCCCAAGCAGGTCTGTGGGGAGAGGGAGGCCTGTGCAGAGAGCTGGAGGAAGGCCAGCAGGTGGCTTTTGGGCCTGCCATGTTTCTTTGTCGTCTCCTTGTGTCCTCTTCTGCCCACCTGGGCGTGTACTTCCTCTGGCGTCCTCGTCTCTCTGTGGGCCTGTGTCCGTGCATGTGCTCTACCACATGCCCACCCCACGGCCCCCCTCCTGGGCTTCAGCCCCCCTGCCCCTGCTTCTCTGTCATGTCTCAGCTTCATTGTCTATTCTCTTCTACTTCCTGTCCTCCCCACAGGCTGCCTGCTGACACCTCAGCCACTGTCGAGGACATGCTGCCTTCTGTCACCACCATCACCACTAACTCTGACACTATCACCGAAACCTTTGCCACTGCTCAGAACAGCCCCACCAGTGAGACCACCACCCTGACCTCCAGTGTTGCCCCCCAGGTCACGGCCATGCCTGACTCAAACTCGGTGCCAGCTGGCCAGGCCACTCCCTCCAAGGGGCCAGGCATCTCCGCTGCCTCCCCACCCCCAGCTTCAGCCCCTAAGGTTGCCCCCCTCGTTGACCTGAGTGACACGCCGACCTCAACCCCTGCCTCTAGCAATTTGTCATCTAGTGTCCTGGCTAACCAGGGGGCTGTCCTCAGCCCCAGCGCCCCTCCCGGGGTGGGCGAGGCCTCCAAGGCCCCTGCCGCAAGCAAGCCAGCCCCCAGTCCAGCCCCTACCCCAGCTGGGGCAGCCAGTCCCCTAGCAGCGGCAGCTGTCCCTGCCACAGAAGCCTCCCAAGCCAAGCAGGAGGCTCCCAGCACCAAAGGCCCGGACCCGGAGCCCACCCAGCCTGGCGCCGCGAAGAGCCCAGCGGCCGAGGCAGCCACGGCCCTCGCTAGCCCGAAGAGCGAGGCTGCCCCCGTCGGTGCCACAAACCCTTCCCAGGGCGAGGACTTTAAAATGGACGAAGGGAACTTCAAGACCCCAGATATTGACCTTGCAAAGGATGTTTTTGCAGCCCTGAGCTCTCCTGCTCCCGCCGCTGGGGCCAGTGGACAAGCCCCTGAGCTTGCTCCTTCCACTGCAGACAGCTCTGTCTCGCCTGCACCAGCAAAGACCGAGTACGGCCTCTCTGTGTCTGCTGTCATCGGGTGGTGTCCGTGGTGGTGTGCGTTTGTGCTGTGCTGTGTCCTCCTTGTTAGCTGTGCCTTCAGACCAGTCCGGGGCTTCTCTGAGATGGCAGTCAACCGGGGCTGGGAAAAGGCAGTGAGGGCGGGGGCAGCAGCTGGGCCCCAGCAAGCAGCCTCTTGCTCGCTAATTAGGCCGTGTTAATTGTTTTATCCTTATCATCCTAGCAGTGGCTTCCTTTTTCCCTGGGGGAGACCTTGCCACAGGGCCACTAATAAGCAAAGCTTGAGAAACCGGCTAAGGAGGCCCAGGTCCCCGAATCAGCCCTGGACCCAGCAGTCAGTGTGATACCCAGGGCCAAGCTGAGTGCCCCCAAGAAGGGCACTGTTATACAGCGAGGAAAGAGGTAGACCCCAAGGCCCAGGTTTGGAGAGGATACATCCTGAAGGTTCTGTCACATTCCAGCCGAGACGTTCGAAGCCCTTCCCCACTCCCGGGTGTGCAGGGAAGACTCAGAGCTCCCAAGCACCGGATGGCTTTGGGTCTGTTAAGTTCAGGGGAACATCCTTAAACTTGCAGATGGGTTTCTTAAATGCGTTACAAAATACAGTGGCACCTGCCGAGGCTGGGGTGTGAGCCTGCCCAGGCCTGCCTCTTATTCCTGGGACTGATGGATGCAGGAGGCAGACTCAGATTTTAGTCGAGTGTCCTGTGGCTGCCCCCCAGATGCACTGTCACCTTCCCACCCAGAGCTGCAAGCAGAGCCTCACCAGGAAGCCCTGGGCACAGTGTCAGAAAATAAAGGCCTCTGGCACCCCTGCCCGCTGAGCCTCTGGCAGACCTCCTATAGCAAGTGGGCCTGCTCAGCCCTCTCACCAGGCTTCCACGGAAAGTGACCTCAGTAACAAGGATTTTCTTACCCTACCCAGGCAAGCCAAAGAGACGTCCTCTTGAAATACAGAGCACGGGGTGGGGCGAGGATGGGTGAGAGCGGATTGTTGGCAAAGGGGTCCCTGACGTCAGCCCTGGGGGCCCAGCCCAGCAGCCTCATTTCTTTCTAGCCAAGCAGCTGCTAAACCAGCTGGTTAGGGTGAAGAAAAGGTTGCATCTGCTACCCCCTCCCTCCACCCCAGGTAAAGTCAGAGCCCCTAACAGCAGTTTAGGGCAGGAATAGGACTCACTACCCTGACTTACTGGCTCATACCCTTGGCTGCACACAATAGCACTTGGATGATTCATCATGTCCAAACCATACTGCAGACCAGTCAAGTCAGAATTTCTGGGGGTGCAACCCAGGCCTACATGATTTGGGGGTTCCCAGGTGATTCCTACCTGCAGCCAAGGTGGGAGTTGCTGCTCGAACTGGAGCCGCCATCCCCCACCACCACCAAGGGCTGGGCTGAGGGGTGAGGTGACCACAGAGTGTGGTCTCAGAGGTGCCGTTTTCCTGATTCTCCGCAGGAAGGGCCCCGTAGAAGCAAAGTCGGAGTGCCAGGAGACAGAAACGAAGCCAGCGCCCGCTGAAGTCAAGACTGTCCCCAACGATGCCACACAGACAAAGGAGAACGAGAGCAAAGCATGACGGGTGACGAGAAACACGCAGAGATCGAAACAAAAAGTGACACAACTTCACCAGAGCATTTCCAATATCACACACACACGCGCGTGCACACACGTACATCTCATTCTTCTAGTATCTTTTGCCTTTAAAAAGAAAAAAGCTAAGCAGATAAACATGGGCATTGGATCTCCTTTTTGTAAGTTTATAGAAAGGGTTCCTTTGTTGCACACTCCCTTGTAAGAAAATGAGACAAAAAGGTTAAACACCACAGCCAAACTAGGACACTCCATTCCCTGAAACCATTTGAAAATCAAACAAAAGGACCCCAAATTAAGAATCTAGGAAGCGCAGAGTAAATCTAGGTTCAGAAAGACCACACTTAATGTTACCCAGTTGGCACAGACCAGTTTCAGAGAAATACTTTCAGGCATTAAGACTAACCGAATGAACAAAGTCCACAGTTTATTTTTATACTTTTCAGTCGAGTTTGAACTCTGTAAAACCTCATAAATAAGTTATAATTTCTGTTCACTTTGTATTTGTTCAGTATGCAAAGTGTGTCACCCTTTCTAGCTGAATTCAATTCCCACGTAGACTCTTGTTTTGTAGGAAGAATGCCAAATTACAGCTTCTGGGAGTAGATTTCAAATTGCAGTATTCGGACTTCTTTTTCTCTCTTTTTTTTTTTTCCTCCCTTCCTTTCTTTAATTTTGCTTTCCAGTGTTTACAAATTCACAAATGTTTGACTTTGGTTATGTTTAAATATCCATGTAAAATAGCTTCCTTTTTTTTTTTCTTTGTAAGTAACAAAAACCGCCTAGAGGTGGGTAGGATTATCACAGGCTTGCTTTAGCACAGGACAACTTTATAAAATATGATTGTTTACAGTGGCTCTTCCCCCATCTGATTTGAAATTCTTGCCTGTGTCAGACTCAGGTGAAAATCCATCTCATTCTGGAATGGCTTTGCCTTTTGGTCTCTGGTTCTTTTTGCTGTTCTTGGGAGTTAGACCACTTTCTGGTTAGCCACCTGCCTGCATCTGTGAATAAGGACCTGCTCCCAGGCGTACTCGTCCTTCCTTTTGAAGGACCCGTTAGGCTTTGTTGAATGAAGCAGTGATTGTATAGTTGGGGCTGGTCTTGGTGAACACAAATTTTTTACCCCAAACATCCCCTTTTTGTAGAAAGCCAAATAAAATATATGCATACAATTTCCTTTTGAGCCCAGAATCTAGATTTGAGCGGAAGACCATGTGTGCTTCAGGGAATTAGTGTCTTTTTTTGGGAATCTGTTGAAGTAAAGTAACATCGGCCTTCTGTTCGCTTAGGCAGCATTTGTAGAAACAAAAGAAGGGGAAAAAAGAAAAAACCTGCTGTCTTGAGTCATAACACGACTTGCCTGGATTGGAAACCAAGTGGGGGGAAAGTACAGAGACTTTAAGGGTGATGGGAGGGGGGAGAAGGGAAAAGCCAGCCCTTTGTACAGAAATTTTGCTTTTGTTTCTCATTCTACTTTAGACCTGCAAGCTTGTGCACTGTGGATGCGTGACTATTTTAGTGTGAAACGTGTTTTTGTCATAGTATTGAAATAAAACTTCAACATAGTTTGGTTGTGGAAGGTGTAGCAGATAGTTCAGAAAAAAAAATATTCAGGAAAAAACAGTAACTCTTAAAAGGAATTGAAGCCTTTAAACAAAGAAAATGAAATAAAAAATGATGATGGTGATGATGATAAGTAAGCAGAGATCAGTACTCCGGCATGCGTTCCTTTCCTAGGTTACAAAACAGCAAGGTGTCAGGTGGCAAGACTGCCTCTGAATCCATTCTGTGGACCGCTCTCTCCCACGTTCTGACAACTCTGCAGTCTGATCAGTGGCAATGCTAGATTATAATTTCAAACTGTGAAAAATAATGGTCTTGTCATTTGCTAAATGTGGGGTTATTTTGCATTTTCTCAGCTCCTAGGGATGGAAATGGAGGACTCCAGTATACACGGCCCTGGCCCCTAGATTCTAGGGCTTGCCCAGATCTGTGGCTCAAACGCATAGGCCCTTAGGAAACTGTAAAGTGAAGCGAGTTCTTAGGACACACAGCAGAAGGGAGAGCTGGTGTCCGAGCCGTGAGGACCTAGTAAGGAGGGGTGGGCTGTTCCCATCGCCGGGTTGACGTTCAGTGGGACCCACTCCTCATCTTGGGATGCTCACGGCTTTGGCCAACTGGGCCAAGCCCATGCTGTACCATGGGGCGGTGGTTAGGCAAATAACCGTGGTTCCAGTGGTTAGGAAGAGACAAGGAGAGGTGTAGTCAGCCCTCAGAAAACCTGGCCCAGGGCAATGGACCCCCACCACCTACCCCCAGAACTCCGGCTCCACCATTAGCTGGAACCCAAGATTCTGCCCACATTCTGGTCCGCCTCTCTCCCATTACACATGGGTTGTGTCAGCATGTATGAGCTTTCCTTTCTTTATAAAAAAAAGAAAAGAGCAATGCTTTCTCTAAAATCAAAGAGGGAGTCACTTTATTTTCAAAATGTTCTATCTTTTATGTTAAGAGATAAAAGCTTTTCACTTTCCTTTTATAATTTTTTGAAGGAGGGGTCAACTCGACCAGTTTCCAATGTCAACGTGTCTATGTGTGTATGTGCCATACATATGTATTCACACAAATAAATAACGGCATGGCCAAGATTTGCCGTTGGGGCACTGGGGTGCCAGGTGCAGGGTCTCCCAATCCTAAAGGGCCGTCGTGTCTCTAGTGCAGCTTTTGAAGTGGAACTCTATTTTCACACTTTTCTATGGAGCCTTCCAAATCCCAGTTTTCACTTTAGGCTGTCTGTCTGGATGGTGGTTTTCAGACCTCCATTAACATCCCTCCCCAGCATTCCCTACTCCGGGGGCCTTCTCTCTTGTTATAAAACTTTTTACCGAGTGAAACATCAATACCACCTTTGTTCCCATTCTCACTGGTGTAAATACTGAGTACTAACTGAGAATTTTGACTTTGCATTCTGTCAGAATACTTGTGTTCAATAAAAATTGAAAGAAAGAAAAAAAAGCTGTTATGGTCAAACGGGGATTTATTTCGGGTCAGGAAGGGAATGAATGTTACGTGAAGCAAATGTGGAGGCACCCATGCCATTACAGAGCAATGGCAGATCCCTGAACAGTGATCTCTAGTTTTTCTCACAGCTTGAGAGAGGAGTCCTCGTTTAGAAGGGCAGGTGTCAGATTTGGAAAGATTGCATTCAAATCCTGGTTCTGTCACTTCCTGATGGACCTCGGGAGAGTTGCTTAACCTCCTTGGGACTCAGTCTCCTCTTTCAACAACCAGGAAATGCCTAGCTCATGGAGTTGAGGTGCTGGCTGATGAATGACGCAGCACCTGTGAAGGCCTGGCGTGGAGCCTTCTCCGTACGGTAGGTCCCAACCGATGGGAGTGACTGCCGTTGACACAGCAGATGTGCGACACTCTCCAAACCCAACCAGAATCAAGTCAGCGCCTGAGCTCCAAGCTCCCCACATGAGGTGGACACGTTAGGCTCAGTCTGGAATTAGCAGTTTCTCTCCTCCCTCATGTTGCCGTAAGTCTCTGCATTTCAAACTCGAATTCAGCCCCAGGAGTGTATATTAAAGTCTCTGAGCAAAGAAAACTTTGCCTCGGCTTGTAATTCTCTTGCATGTGATGCTGGCTGGCTGTGCCTGGAAGAAACAGCTGCTAGAG
>PVKY010013943.1:0-10797 GCA_004027775.1 Bradypus variegatus | reverse complement strand
TTGCATCTCCGTCAGTGTATGAGAGTTCTAGTTGCTCCGTATCCTTATCAGCATATGATATTGTCAGTTTTTAAAATTTTACCTACCCTAATAGGTGTTTTGGTTTTATTTTTAATTATCTGATTTCAGGTGTTTGAATATGATAAAATATTGTTTTTAATAATTTTTGAATAAGTTGCTGAATTATTTTATATATCTGTTATGAAAATAAACATTCTTGCTTTTTTGATATTTATGACATTTAAATATAGTAAATGTTCTGTATTTAAAAATAGTTAAGTTAAAACCAGAGTATCATATAGATATAGGAATCTTTCTTAAACATCACCATTTGACTGCTCATATTTGGCAAAGGATTACGCAATAGTATCTGAATACGTGATGCATTTTACAATGATCTGTTTCATGGTGTGCACCTTGTGCATGTCCAGTTCCTGCTTTACCACCAGTAAACTAATAGTGCCATAACTGTTTTTGCCATCAGTTTTATGCTAGATTAGTTTGATCTGTGAGAAGTTAATTACATAAGAAAGCACATTGGATCTAAGCAGAGTGTAATTTGTTTGAATGCCTTTTAACTCTAGTGAGCACTGTATCGTTTGGAATGACAGTTTAAAAATTGACTGCTCCAGTGTGTCTAAAGCAGTAGTAACAGCTTGCATTTCAGTACCTTTTTCCTTATTGAAGCATCTTAAGTGCAAGGAAGAAAACCACTTGAGATTTTTGCTTGTGAGATAAAGACCGTGCATCTCTCTCTTTGGATGATTAAGGAACCATGGTCACTGGTTACTATTGCTTGAAAGTGTGTAGTTGACTGCTGGATTAATTACCAAAATGCCACCTTTCATTTGTTCATTTGTTGTCATTCCTTACTGCTTCCCACTGGTAAAGCTGTAAAAGGGTGCAGGAAGTTATTACCGAGGGAGGCCCTGTCTTTAAATTCAAGCCGTACCCATCAGCTGCTATGGTTAGAGCTTTCCGATGGTTGTATTATCTTTTAAAAACAGGGAATGGGAATTACCCTCATCTAATTGGAAGAATGGTGGCCATAGAGGTTTTATTTTGCGACTAGCATCTCTCTTTTTGCTTCTGAAAAGTTGCTAAAAAGTTAGACCTATGAACAGAATTTCTATCTTAATATAAGAATATTAGGGGGAGGGAAAAAAAAACCAAATTTGATCCTGACAAAGAAGTGAAGAGTGAGGACAGATTGCCAGATGGGCTTTGGAGGTTGTTGTGGTCTGAGGCGCCAGAGGCCAGTTACAAGGAAGATTTGATTCAAAGTGTTAGGAAATTGGATGGATTTTTCACTCAAGTCATTTTTTGGTTTAAAACTAGCATATTAATTGACTCTGACATCAATTAGAGTTAGAATAACTAAAAAATAGGGAAGGATTAATAAGGACGTTACCTCCATTGGACCTTGAACACAAGTCTTTGTTTTGAGTTTTGTTATTTATGGATCTACTTTACATTTCATGATTGGTGGTACTGTCTTAATAAAGTTATATAAATATTTACGTAACTATTTAAATGTATGTATTTTATAGAAAGGAAAATGGAAATCTATTGGGGCCTTAAGTCCAGGGCTTTCACGCCACCAGACTAGTACACCTGCTGCCCCCTGGTGGCGGCATGTTAAACAGTGCTGTTCAGAGGCGGGATTCTGGAGAACTAAGTCCAAGAAGCCAGGTCAGTGTAGAGGGACGTAGGAGATACAGCTTCTCTTTCCTGCTCTTCTCATGATTCCAGTCTGTATGATCTTAGAAAAATCATTTAGTTTGACCAAAGTCTAGACTTCTCTTTCTTCGATTTCAAAATGTAATTTCTAAAGTTTCTTCCAGCTTTCATATTCTATGTTTCTCCAAAGATAATAGCGAATATTATATAGCAAAAGATGTCAAGTTCCATTTTGTAGTTGCTGAATCATAATAAATCTGAAGTATTTATTTAAGAAAGCAGGTGCTCAAGTGTGTCCTGAAGCTTAAAACAGATTGAGCTTTGGGCACCCGACAGTACACATCTGTCCATTGCACAGTCTCATGACATCATTGTGATGGCCCTGCATTATTACGAAAAGCTTAAAAGTTACATGATTTTTAGTATCAGTGTTTACTAATGCAGAGAAGGATTAAACAGAAAAGGTTAAATTTCATTGAAAAGAATATCTGTCAAAAATTAATCAGACACCCAATTCTGCCCTCAAGGTACAGTCAGATTTATACAGAGGATTCTTACAATAATACAAATACATGGTTATTAAGTGCCAACAAGAGAAAAGAAAAAAAAAAGAACACCAGTCAACTATGTCAGATAATAGGATGTGGCCATTTATGTGGATGAAAAAGTTAAAAAGGAGCTAACAATTACTGGATACCAGTTATATGCCAGGCACTAATGTATCTATAATACCTTCTGTTATTTAGTCCTTATAATGATTCTATGAGTCACCCTTCATCCCTTCTGTGCCAGAATTTTTATATACTTTATCTCACATATCAATCCTTGAGGTGGGCATTATTATCCTCATTTTCCAGGTGATGTAACTGAGGTTCAGAGATTAAATAATGGGAACAAGGTCACAGAAAGGTGGCATGGTTTTACCTGACCATGAAGTGAAGTATATCTAGTTCAAAAGTATGTGTTGTTCTGACTACACTGTGTTTTCTCTTATTGCCAGGAATGACATACAGCTGTGATCAAAAGAGTATTGAAATAATATCAAGAAATTAAACTGCTATAATAATTTATAAATAGAAAAACCTCTGCAGTGGCTTTCCATTAAATATAGCCCTTTAGATTTTCTTTACTGAGAAACAGTATTGATTCAGATGAATTAATCTGAAATAAATCACCAAGTCTTACTTGCTGGGTGATTTTGCAAAATAAATCTCCCTAGGACTTCTACAATAGTGATCTCATGTGCCAGTTCCCATGTTTTGAGGTTATCCTCTAATGTGTTATTGTTTGGCTCTTCCAGCTGCATCTTTTTTTCCCTTTCTCCTTTCCTTTGGATTGGCAGAGAGCTAGGACTGTTTTCATTGCTTTTTGCTCCCCTCTCTTTAATGCCTTAGTATCTTGGGCTGGAACTTTGATCTGTGCTAGCATCGTGTTTTCACACAGGTAAAGGGCTATAAACCATCCCAGTAGGTGGTTATTTTCTTGGAGACTCAGCAGGCTCTTAGAGAGGCCTGTTCCAACATTTTCTCACATATGGGATTTTTAGATTAACAAAGAAGTACTCATACATCATCTGAGCGGCCGTTTAAGCTTCTCTAAGCGTTTTTGTGCACCACGGGCAATTTACTGTGGGACTTCATAAATCTAGAAGATGTGAGGATTAAGAATGCTTCCAGAGATTCAGTCAAGGTTTTCAGTAACCCATGAAAGCAGGATGTTGGTCAGGAAATATGAAAAGTAGCAGTGGCAGAAACTGCTAGTTGCCACCAAATATCCATTCCCCTTTTTTTCCTTAGTTACTGATCCTATTTGTGCATGTGACTAAGTAATGGTGAACAAGAGGTAAGCAGAAATGTTTGGACCTCTGAGTACATTCTGTAAAGGGACTTGTCTCAACAGGAAGTAGGGCTATGTGTCAGGTTGAATTATGTCCCCCAGAAAAAAAAAAAACATGTTCTTAGTCTTAATCTATTCCCTGGATGTGAACCCATTGTAAATAGGACCTTTTGAAGATAGTACTTTTATTAAGGTGTGGCACAATGAATGAGGTTGGACCTTAATCCTGTTATGGAGGCTTTATGACAAGAAAACTATATGGAGGAGTGGAAGCCAGAAATCATTGGGAACCTGGAAGAGAAAGGAGAGGACATTGCAATGTGACAGGAAAGCCAAAGAACCTAGGGATGGCCAGCTCGCCAGAGCATTACCAACCCTGGGAGGAAGCAAGCCTTCTTGCCTCTGAAACCATGAGCCAATAAATTCCTGTTGCTAAGCCAAAAAATTGTGTGGTATTTGTTGTGGCAACTGGGCAATTCACCCCCACCTTCCTAAGTCCTACTTTTTCAGACACAGACATTATAGCTGGAGCTCCAACAGCCATCTTCTTTGATGAGGAGAACTTGGGAAGGGAAGCCACATTCTGGAAGCCACATCCTAGCAGTAAGATAAAAGAAGCCTGATGTATGGGTTGCAAAAATGGTCACAAATGTTCCTGTCTGTTTATCATGCATTTGCAGTTTGACTTTGCAGCCCTTCCCATAAAGACATGGAATCTCAGTCTCTACTCCTTAATCTAATGTGGAGTGTCAGGGCCCGAGTAGGGTGGGGAGGGTTTCCCTGTGAGGGAGAGCACAGTGAGCTAGCATGGGGAGTCAGAGCCTGAGAGAGATGAAGAACGCTTACATGCAGAGAAGTGGTGGTGGCTTGAACTGGAAATTAACTACATATGAAAAAGTCTGATGAAATAGGTAACTGTGTTAAAGATAATATGAGCCAAGTTCCCACTGTCAGAGAAGGGAGTCACAAATTCAGAAATATAGAAATTTGAATGAACCCTGTAGTATGGATTGTATTAGATGTTATTAGTGTAGACTCTTGGGTTTCAATAAATATAGATATAGAAATAAATATGTGAAGTCTCTATGTATATGTGTGAATATATGCATTTTGCGTGTGCGTGCACATGTGTGTTCCACTGAGGGGGCCTGGGAGCAGATATATCCCAATAACAGCATATTCAGAACCAAGATCTTGGCTTCTAAATACCATTTTCCACTGAAAGGAACTAGAGTTCTTTGGAGAAATGGCTGAGTCCAGGGCTGGGAGAGGGAAAGTCCAAGATGAGCCTAGACTATCTTGTGCCAGAAAGCAGAAGTGCTCAGAGTTTGGTGGGGACAAGTCAAGAGGACAGAGAAGGCTGCTTGAATTAGCTCCGTCTATCCAAATTGGGGACAATTTGAGCATCAAAATAAATGATAATATTGGATTATAACATTGAATAAAATAGGAATCCATTGCTCATATAGTTACAAATAAATAAATGAACAAGGGGCAAGTTTGATGATGAGTGAACTATTTACATAGTTTCAGAGTACTTTCTCTTTTTTTATTGATTACTATAAGAAAAATTGCTTTTTTTAGTAATAAAAAATGATAAAAAGAAAAATAACGTGTCATGTAATACAATACAATAGTAAGAACAGCAAATAACACCACTACCAAGAATCCCATATTCCTCCCCTATATCCCCCTCTCATATACATTTAGCATTGGCATATTGCCTTTGTAACATTTAATGGAGGTATATTACAATGTTATTGTTGACCATAGACTCGAGTTTGCTTTGATTATGTTTTTTTCCGAATACTCACAAAACAATTAATTACAAAGGGAGTAAGAATAACTTCACGGTGGAGATGCCTGGCAGAAGCCACATCAATCCTGTGACCAAAGTGAATGCCATTAACTATGGGACAAGTTGGGATCAGGTGCCATCTGATAGGAGCCAATGAGAAGATCACAGCATTGTACCTGTAAGATTCCTGCTAAAGATGCATAACTTCAGTCTAATCCCAAGACAACATCAGACAAAACCAAATCGAGGAACACTGCAAAATAAATGGACTGAAATCTGTAAAAGATCATGAAAGTCAAAGAAAGACTGAGGAACTGTTCTACGCGGGAGTCTGAAGGACATGACAACCAGATGCAATGATGTCTGTACTGGATCCTTTTACTTTAAAGAACGTTTCCAGGACAAATAAAACTCGAAAGAGTCTGCAGATTACAAGGCGGAATATATCGATGTTAACTTCCCGATGTGGAAGGCTGTAGCATGGTAGGAAGTAGAGAGTGTGTGCAGGGGCGATGTGGCGTCACCCTCAGTGGTTTATCTCTGAGCCGCCCTCCAGTGCTAGGGCTCACAGTGGAGGAACACAGTGGCTGGGTCTGCGCCCGCTCCATGAACCAGAGAGGTAGGGACTTCAGAAGCCATAGGTCAAGGGGCAAAGGGTCACAGTGCTCCAGGAACATCATAGCGGGATCAGTTCCACTGCAAGAGCTCCACGCGGGGAGAATTACTCAGAGGAGATGATGTTTGAAGTGACCTGGAAACTGAACTACGAGAAAGATCTGGCCAGCCAGGATGTGAGGAATTAAGAGAAAGGGAGGCTTTAAAGTAGTAGCAACCTTGTGAACAAGGAAGAGGACAGATTATGCCAAAAAGGAGTGTGAGGCGTGGCCCGGATATACTAGAAGAAAGAGATGGACGGTGAATGCCCTTCGTGAGCCGCATGGAGAAATTTAGTCAACCTTCTTGTATCAGTTATCTATTACCGCCTAAGAAATTAACATCAAAACGAGTGGCTGAAAACAACAAAAATTACCCTGCAGTCGCTCTGGGTCAGTAGCCTGAGGGCAGCTTGGCTGAGTGGCTCTGCCCAGGGCCCCTCTCAGTCCAGGGACAGGCTGAGTCCTGGTCACCTCGGGCTGGGCCGGGCGAGGCCACTTCTTAGCCCACTCGCCTGACGCGGGCGGCCTCCGGTCTTTCCGGCCCTGGACGGCCTTCCCCTCCCTGCAGCCCTCGCTCCCGCCGCTCAGCCCGGCAGCGGCCTTCCGCAGAGGCAGGGGCCGGCAGGGGGAGAGCCAAGCACAGCCCCCAAGTTGGAAGCCTCCGTTCTTTTATAACCTAATGTGGGAAGTGACATCCCCTCGCAAGCTCTTCATCTGAGGTAAGTTACTAAGTGGAGCCTACGTGCAGCGCGAACGCAGGAGCAGGCGCGCGGGGCCGTCTTAGCCGCTACCCCGCTGGTCCCGCGCAACCTGCGCAGGCGCAGTCCTGCCCGCAGCCCGGAGGCGCCCGCCAGCGTCGGCGGGGAGGGTGGGCTGAGGGGCAGGCCTGGGGTCTGCAGGCCGGGTGGGACGTGGCCATCCCAGATAACACCAAGGGAGGAAGAAGAGAGTCCTCGTGCTCGGTGTGAAAAACTCAAGGGGCCCGCCGGGCCCCCAGCCGTGGGCCAGCGCCCTCTTCACCGTCGCCGGGGAGACGCCTGCTGTTCAAAGAGCTGCAGAGGCTCCCGGCTCTGTTACTTATTAAGTGAATCACTTCATGGACTTCAGTGGTTAAAAACCAGCTTCTACAGAGCAGGTTTGCTTTCTGAAAAGAAGTGACAGCTACCAGGCAGTCACCTCCTTTTAAAACCTTTTCAAGATGTGAAACATCACGGCTGTTTGTTTGCAGTATCATTTAAGCGCTGCTGTGCCTCGACTTCCGTAAAGTGAGCAAATGAAAGTTGCTTAAAATTACTATCGGTCGGGTCTATGAGGTAGGTGGAAAAGGACCCGTCTTTAAAATGTTAATTTTTTTCACTTTTCCAAGGGAACACTCTGTTCTTTAGTCGTGATTTCTAAAAGATTGTTCCTTCCACTCCTGAAATCCCCTTTTAACAGTCTGGCCTGAATAAAAATTACTTTAAACAATGCAGCTATCTCAGAAATGTTGGTCTTTCCATTTTAGCCATGCTCTCACCAAGCCAGTCTCAACAAGATCACCTGCGGATGTGGGAAGAGAACCACATGTACAGTTGGGCCAAAGTCACGGGACTGGGAAAGGTGGGTGCTTCCTACATCTGAAATACAGATGTAGAAAAAGTGTCTCTGGTCATCATGTTGCTAGTGTTTTCCTTGCGTTGTTAGGTTTACAATTAAAAACAAGCTAATATAAAAGCCATCCCTTAAGACTTCAGTGGCCCTCAGAAATGGCATCTGTCATTTGCAGCTTTCAAGGTGGAATGGCTTGTCCTCTGGGTTCCCAGCCCCGGGAGGTCCCGGCACACACAGCTGGGGGCACTGACAGACCTGAGGTGCTGGTGACACAAGTGTTGAAAGTAAAAAATGTAATTTATTCCACATTTTTAAATGATCATTCTTGTTTAGTATTTAACAAAGTAGACTTTGATTCATAAGAGAGTAAAAACATAATGCTCTTGGAAAGTTTGTATTCAGCATTATTGTTCAGGGACCAGTTTTGTAGTTACATTAAAGGTTGAGGAAACTTCAAGAGCCCTTGGAAGGAATTCCCTTTTAGTGCTGTCAGAATTTTTTGCACTGTCTTTATTTTTATGTGTTTCGCTTTTATTTTGGTATGATTTGGACACTTGACACTTTTTTAAAAAGATATGTTTGTACAAATGTTGAATATTTAACACTTAGAAATTTTGTTTTTCTGGTTAATTGAGCTTTCCGTATAGATGAACCTTAAACAGAAATCTTTTCTAGAAAATCTTGTCAAGACAAATTAGTGTACCTTTTCTGTTCTCACAGAGCAGAGCACAGTATACAAAGCAGTAAATCCTCTTCAATCCAGGGCTTAGTAATTCTTCAAGAGCATTGAAATAAAACTGAAAGACCCCCCTCCCTAAATCATTGGTTTCCCAACGTGTTAATCAACAGAATCACCTGGAGAGCTTCTTAAAATATTTTCCTTATTCAAAATACAGGTTCCTGTCCCCTAATTCATGACTTACAAAATTAAACTCCCTAGGCAAGTGACCCAGGCAACACATTGTATTATAATAGTTTACTTTATCTGTATCTTTTTCAATATTTAATTTTTTAACTTAGATTTTTTTTAGGGATCATATAAAATAAATTAACCATTTAAAAATGAACAGTGTACAACATTAGTACATTCACAATGTTGTGCAACCACCACCTCTATCTAGTTCCAAAACATTTTCATCATCCCCAAAGGAAACCCTCTATCCATTAGCAGTCAGCCCCTGTTATCCACTCCAACCAGCCTCTGGCAACCAATAGGTCACTTTCTATGGATTTACTGAGTCTGGATATTTCATTATGAGTGCAGTCATATAATATGTGACCTTGTGCCTGGCTTCTCTTACTTAGCCTAGTGTTTTCAAGGTTCATTCATGTCGCATATATCAGGACATCTGCATCTTTTTTTTACAACTCTTTACACACACACACACCCTTTATCCCATGGTGTTCTTTGAGGCATGTCTTAGTTTCCTTGCTAGACTTCGAACTTGAGGGCAGAACTTGCGCCTGATTGATCCTCACAGCCTGGCAAAGTGCAGGGTGAACACTGAATGCATGTGCCATTGTCTGCTCTGGGTGCTGACGAGTAAGCTGAAAGTCTGCCTCTTGAGACCAGGTCACCTCCATCTGCAGTAAGTGCACAGACGTGTTTGTTGAATAATGAGTTAATCACCTCTGGATATCTCATATGTATGTTGGCAGAGGCATCTTGAAACTAAATATCAACCAAATGTCTACTTGGAAGCTGTTTTTTATTTATTTCTTTGTGATCAAAATAGAGAATAGAAGATAAATTGGCTAATCAGGAATTCCAAGGACAGGATGAACAAATGTTGGCTTTCTCCACTCATACTGCATTATGGGAAATGGGAAGTTAGAATGTGTCTGTTGCCCTTAAGGAATTTATTTGGGGAAAAGGTAACTGGAATGTAGGACTGAGTGTGTTCAGCACACCAAGCCATGATAAACCAGATGAGGCTTTGTGAAGGGGGTGGAATTTGAGCTGGGATTTTAAGGATGGGTTGGGTTAGGGCAGGAAGGTGTAAACGTGGTATTCCAGCTAGTAAGTAAAGGTACAGAGGCAGGCAAAGCTAGTGGAGGGAGCAGCTGGGGACCAATTTGGCTGTAATAACAGTAGTTGGAGGTGCGACCAGGGAGGCCAGTTGATTGCGATGAGGGTAAGCTGAGATCAGTGGGGAGCCACTGAAGGGTCTGAGCTCTGCCTCAGGAGGTGAAGGTGGTAAAGTGGGGGGACATCCTGGGAGGGAGAGCACCAATTAGAAAGCAATTGTAATTGTGTAGAGAAGGGGTTGTGAGGCCACCACCTGGGTGGGGGCAGAGTACGGAGAAGGGAGGGCCCAGTAGGACAGGGCTGGGCAGTGAGGGTGGTGGCAGGAGTAGGCTATGCAGCCTTGAGATCTCCAGCTTTAGATATTTGCGGTTCTGTTTAGTGAAAGGTGGGAGAACTGGTCTGGAGAGTAAAGGAGGGAATCTAGTTTGAGCAAGAGAAGAGTTGAGTGGAACATCCAGTGCAGCCTCCAGCAGAGGCCCAAGGCCAGAGTGTGCTTGGTGGAAGGGGAGAGTTGAGATTCCGAGGGGATGCAGGGAGGTGAAGAGAGGGGCCAGGCTGTCTGGCGTTTGGTGCTTTGCATATTTCATGTCAATATGAACATGTGATTTATTCAAGTAAGATTTTGTAAACTTTGCTTGCACTTCTTGTGCTTCAGGGTGAATGACTCCTTGATTTTGCTTTATTTATTAGTGTGTAGTGGGGGTGGGGTGGGGTGCCATTTACCTGGTAGTTAACAGTTTTGTTCATATCCCAGCTCTGCTACTGATTAGCAGTTTGACATTGGGTAAATTACTTAACCTCTGTGCACCTTGGCTTCCACATATGCAGAGTAGAGCTAAATGTGCTGACTTTGTAGGTCGCTTTGAGGATTACATCAGTTAACATAAAGTGGTAGAACTATATTTGGCTGATGGTATGATCATATAAATGTTGTTGGTCGTTATTTCCGACACCAGATTTGGAGAGGATGGTGTTTGTGCAAAGGAAGGGTTTTGTTTCCATTCAAAACTAGGGTGTGTGTATGAGAATGGGAAGTGAAGACTTAGTCCTCAGTCATACATAATTTAACAGAGTAGCTGGAGTACTCGTCAAAAGTGTGATACTGCTTTAATTATTATTCTTGTTATTTTTCTGTGTGTGGTAATAAAGGTGTCAGGGATTGATTTTGGTGATGCATGCACAACTATGTAATGGTACTGTGAACAATC
>PVKY010013942.1:0-10798 GCA_004027775.1 Bradypus variegatus | reverse complement strand
TGGCAGTGCTCTGACCCAGACAAGTGTGGAGATTGCAGAGTCAGAGACACAAAGAACCTATTTAAATGTAGATGATAACTCCCCAGGGGGTGTATCTTCCCTAAGAGGAAGGAGATGGTACCCAGCTCTATTACCAGCCTTCCACTCAAAACCAGACCCCAGAGCCTGGAGGAAAACAGCCAAAACAGAAACTAAGTGGGCCACACCTCCTTACTCCAGTCAGGAGCAACAGGCTGACAGGCACCACCTGCTGGGCAGGTTAGGAAAAGCACAGGTGGCTTGAGGCCTCACAGAGTGTGTCAATCTTCTAAGACACACCCTCAAGGAAACCTGATACTGAATATTGTCTCCTTCTGAGACCTGAGACTGTTCAGGTCTGTGAAAACCTGACTGGGGTAACCAAGGAAACCAGATGCCTAGGCAACAGAACACTACAACCTATACTAACAAAACTGAAGTTATGGCCCAGTCAAAGGAACAAACTTACACTTCAACTGATACAGGAATTTAAACAACCAATGCTAAATCAATTTAAAAAGTTTAGGGACGATATGGCTAAAGAGATGAAGCATATAATGAAAACACTGGCGTACATAAGGTAGAAATTGAAAGTTTATAAAAACAACTGACAGAATCTATGAAAATGAAAGGCACAACACAAGAGACGAAAGACACAATGGAAACATACAACAGCAGATCTCAAGAGGCAGAAGAAAACACTCAGGAACTGGAGAACAAGACACTTGAAACCCTATACACAAAAGAACAGATAGGAAAAGAATGGAAAAATATGAGCAATGTCTCAGGGAATTGAATGACAACATGAAATGTATGAATGTACATGTCATGGGTGTCCCAGAAGGGGAAGAGAAGGGAAAAGGGGCAGAAGCAGTAATAGAGCAAATAATCAATGAAAATTTCCCATCTCTTATGAAAGACATAAAATTACAGAATCAAGAAGCACAGCATACCCCAAACAGAAAAGATTTGAATAGGCCTATGCCAAACACTTAATAATCAGATTATCAAACATCAAAGACAAAGAGAAAATCCTGAAAGCTGCAAGAGAAAAGCAATCTATCACATACAAAGAAAACTTGATAAGACTATGTGTGGATTTCTCAGTAGAAACCATGGAGGCAAGATGGAAGTGGTATGATAGAGAAAAACCACCAACCAAGAACCCTGTATCTGGCAAAACTGTCCTTCAAATACAAGGGACAGTTTAAAATATTTTCTGACAAAAAGTCAATGACAGTTTGTGAACAAGATACCTGTGCTACAGGAAATACTAAAGGGAGCACTACAGACAGATAGGAAAAGACAGGAGTGAGGGGTGTGGAACACAATTTTGGGTGATGGTAGCACAGCAACGTACGTATACTGAACAAAGATGACTGTGAGTGTGGTTGAAAGAGGAAGGTTACCAGCATGTGGGATACCGGAAGGAAAGAGGAAAGATAAAGACTGGGACTGTATAACTCAGTGAAACCTAGAGTGCTCAACAATTGTGCTAAAATGTACAAATATGTTTTTACATGAGGGAGAACAAATGAGTGTCAGCCTTGCAAGGTGTTAAAAATAGGGTGGTATTTGGGGGAAAAAATACAATCAATGCAAACTAGAGACTATAATTAAATATCATATTATGTTTCCTTTAATGTAACAAAGGCAACATACCAAAGCTAAATGCATACAAGAGGGGGAAATAAGGGAGGGGTATGGAACTCTTGGCATTGGTGATGTTGTCTGTTTATTCTACTTTAAAGCTATCTTTCCTTTTGTTGCTTCCCAGCTGTCATCTTTTTTCTCTTTCTTTTTTCGTTTGTCTCTCTACCTTCTTTGACTCTTCCTCCTTCTTTGTGGAAGAAATAGATATGTCCTTATATAGACAGTGGTGATGGTGGTAAATACATAAATACGTGACTATACAGGGAACCATCAATTGTTTACTCAGGATGGAATGTATGGCATATGAACAAAACTGTCTTAAAAAAATGGGTTGATGAAGAAACACTGAAGGCACTATAGTGAGTGAAATAAGTCAGACACATAAGGACAAATATTGCAGGGTCTCACTGATATGTACTAATTATAATATGTAAACTCAAAGGCATGAAATATAAGTTACCAAGACATAGAACAAGGCTAAAGAAGGGGGAGCGGGTGCTTATTATGAGCAGAATGTCCAACTAAGGTGAACTTAAACATTTGGAAATGGACAGGGGTGATGGTAGCACATTGTGAGAATAACTAACAATGCTGAATGGTGTGTGAATGTGGCAGAAAGGGGAAGCTCAGAGTCACGTATGTCACTAGAAGGAAAGCTGGAGGTTAAAGGACGGGAATGTATGAAACAGTGAATCTTGTGGTGCGCAATGTCTGTGATTAACTGTACAAATATTAGGAGTCTCTTTCATGAACTAGAACAAATGTATGACACTGTAACTAGAAGTTACTAATAGAGGGGCATATAAGGAAAAATATACTTATCGTAAACTATATACTCCAGTTAGTAGGATTATAACATTCTTTCATCAATAGTAACAAATGTACTATACCAATACTTTGAGTCAATAATGGAGGGGGGGGATGGTAAGGGGTATGGGAGGATTTGAGTTTCCTTTTTTTGTCTTCATTTCTTTTCTGCAGTAGTAAAAATGTTCTCAAAATTGAAAAAAAATAATTGTGGTGATGGATGCACAGCTGTATGATGGTACTGTGGGCAACTGATTGTACACTTTGGATCTTTGGATAATTATATGGTATGTGGACAATCTCAATGGATCAACAAAGCCTGGATGACAGCACAACGATTTACCACGTGGTTTACTAAATATTTTAAGCCCACTGTTGAAAACTATTGCTCATAAAAAGTGATTTAAAATAAGACTGCTCCTTGACAATACACCTGGTCTCCCAAGAGCTCTGATGGGAGATGTACAAGGAGATGAATGTTGTTTTCATGCCTGCTAACACAACACCATTCTGCAGCCCGTGGATCAAGGAGTCATTTTGACTTTGAAGTCTTATTATTGAATAAATACATTTTGTAAGGCTATAGCTGCCATAGATTCCTCTCATGTATCTGGGCAAAATCAACAGAAAACTTTCTAGAAAATATTCACCATTTGTGGTGGTTTGAAGCTGTATGTACCCCAGAAAAATATGCTCTTAAATCTAATCCATTCCTGCGGGTTTGAACTCATTATAAGTTGGAACTTTTGATGAGCCTACTTCAGTTAAAGTGTGACTCACTTCATTCAGGATGGGTCTTAAACCTATTACTGGAGTCCTTTGTAGGAGAATGAAATTCAGACAGCAAGAGAGAAAAAGTCATGGAAGCAAGAACCTGAAATCAAGGAAACCCAGAGGAAGAGGAAGAGACCACCAGATGCTCCCATATGCCTTGTCATGTGGTAGAGGGGCCAAGGATTATGGCAGCTGGTCTTCAGAAAGAAAGCACTGCCTTGATGATGCCTTGATTTTGGATATTTTCCCAGCCTCAAAACCACAAGTGAATAAATTCCCATTGTTTAACTGACTCATTTCATGGTATTTGCTTTGAGCAGCCTAGGAAACCAAAGCATCATTCCAGATGCCGTTAAGAACACTTGTGATTCATGAGAGGCGGTCAAAATATCAACATTCACAGGAGTTTGAAAGAAGTCGATTCCAACTCTCATGTATGACTTCCAGAGGTTTAGGACTTCAGTAAAGAAAGTAAATACAGATGTGGTGGAAATAGCAAGAGAACCATAATTAGAAATAGAGCCTGAAGATGTGATTGCATTGCTGCAATCTCATGATAAAACTTGAATGGATAGGAGTTGCTTCTCAAGGATGAGCAAAAAAAAGTGGTTTCTTGAGACAGAATTTACTCCCAATGAAGACGCCGTGAATATTGCTGAAATGACAACAAAGGATTTAGAATATTACATAAATTTAGTTGATAAAGGAGCAGCAGGGTTTGAGGGGATTGACTCCAATTTTGAAAGAAATTCTACCCTGGGTAAAATGCTATCAAACAGCATTGCATGCTACTGAGAAATCTTTCGGGAAAAGAGAAGTTGATCAATGCAGCAAAGGTCACTGTTGTCTTAATTTAAGAAGTTGCCACAGCCACCTCAACCTTCAGCAACCACCACCCTGATCATTCAGCAGCCGTCAACATGGAGACAAAACCCTCCACCAGCAAAAGATGACAACTTGCTGAAGGCTCAAATGATGGTTAGTGGGTTTAGTATTTTTTAACAATAAGATTTTTAACTTTTTACATTCTTTTTAAAGACATAATGCTATTGCACACCTAATACACTACAGCATAGCATAAACATAACTTTAATATGTACCGGGAAACAAAAAAATTCACGTGACTTGCTTTACTACCATATTTGCTTTATTATGATGGTCTGGAACGGAACCCGCAATATCTCCAAGATATGCCTATGGTTGATAAGGCAGACATTGCAGAGCTCCAAGTTTCTACCACTGCTGCTAAGAGCTGAACGTAGCTGAATTACTGAATCCAGCATACTGTCGGGAAAGGCAAAGCAATCACCAGAGTTGTGTAGCACTGGGAGAAGTATAATGTAAGCACACACTGCTAAGAAGGTGCATGAGGATCATCACCTGAAACAAATCACGTCTCTGAACAATAAACACTTGCGCATCTATGAGCCTGAATTCAGGTGTCAATCTCTCCTCATCCAGAGGTCAGCAACCACTCAGGCCCAGACACAAATTCCATTTCTTAAATTACTCAACAACAAACTGCTGTTTTTATCCTTCACAAATTCAAAGTATAGGAAAATCTAGGTCAGACCCCCTTCTTTTCAGTTACAGCCAACACTTACGAGGGCTTTCTCTGTGTCAGGTCTGCTAAGCTCTTTGCAGGCATCTCATAAACATGTACAGCTAGGTATTATTATTACCATGCCCATTTTACAGATGAGGAAACCTAGGTTTGACGAGAGGGTGTGGTTTATCCATAGCTGCTCAGCATCAGAGGGGCAAAGGTAGTTGCACTAGTTCAGGTGTTTGGATTTTACAAGCCAGGAAAATTTCAAACATTTGGAGCTCCACAAAGGATTGCCAGCTGGGTGTTTTTAAAGTAATTTACCATGATATGAGAAATAATATTTAAGAATTTTTCAAAGTGGGGAGAACTCAGTCTCAGAATAAACGGTATTCTTTTGCATTTCAATAAATTTACTTTATTCATTTAGTATCATTTTAATAACAAGAAGCTTACTTTTGGAAAATATTTTAAGTCCACAAATAGAACGGATAACGTAAGGAACAGCAGTGTGTCCTCCTCTAAGCTTCAGAAATAAAACATTACAGATTGAACTGGAGGCCTCGGGTACTCTTCTCCCTTCCCTGACCTCACTCCCCGCCCCCCCCGCAGAGGTAACCATTATCCTAATCTCGATGTTTCTTAGTTTCTGGCATGTTTTCATTACATTCACTAAACACTGATGCAACTTTGTTTTTCTAGTGTGGTCGATGGAGATTCAAGGCCAGCGCTGAGAGGGCCTGCGACGACCTAGTGAAGGACAAACCCGTTAAGCCCTGCATGGGACTCGCATTTTTGGGACCCGTTGCTCTAGGGTGTCCAGAGACTCTCTAAAAGTCTCAGTAAGCAAAACAGCCCTTCCTCCATTAGGAAGGTCAAGGTCCAAGCCCTTACTTGACCACTTCCTCCCCACGAGGAGCTGACATTTGCATAACTCTTCGCCCGGGTACAGCCTTCATTACCGTGTTGACAGGTGACTTGGGGAGAGCCCCCTCAGGAGCCTCTCACAGGACGCTAAGCTCTTGGCGCTTGTCTGGCTTCTCAACCCCGACCGTGGCTCCATCTCATAGCTGGGCCTCCAGAGAGCTCGGGTCTTCCCTCCCGGCGCAGGCGGCGCGCCCACCCCAGCGCCCACCCCGGGCTTTCCGGTCTCCTTCGCGCGCGCCCCGCCAGAGTCCCAGCCCCGAGGCACCCGGCACGGTCTTCGGCCCACAACTTTGTCTTTGTTGTATGTTATACTTTCTACCGTTTCCAGCAAAATGTGAACCTCAAATGTAACAGGAGATTCTAACGCCAGCAAAGAAGGAAAATAAACCAACCCTTGTTAGGTGTGGAGTTTCTGGACACTTATTCCTCAAAGAGAGGACAGGCACTGCCGGTGGGTCAGACTCTGCTCAGCTCTACAGGCATCTCACTGACAAGACTGCAATGGGAATTACTATTATACCCATTTTACAGAAGAGGAAACTCATGCTTGGAGAGAATGGGCGGTTTACCCGCAGCTGCTCAGCTACTCAAGGTCCATCTTTACCCCCGACTCCCACCTTGGAGTTCCCAGACGTCACGTCCCCCGCCCGGGCGGGGAGCCGCGGGCTGCCAGCGCTTACCATGGCGTCCGAGCCGTGGCCGCCGAGCGACGTGGGGAAGCGCACGTCGCGAACCCTCAGCCCGGAGATCCTCCCGCGCGCCATGGTCCGCACCGCCTGCTCCGGAGCCGCAGCCCACTTCTGGGCCTCTTGCAGCCGCGGGCGCTGATTGGCTGCCGGCAGGGGCGTGGCCAGCACGTGACCTGGGCGCGCGAGCGCGCGGCTCCGGGTACGTGCTTCCGCCCATCCGGCTCTAGTGGTCCTCGCGCAGCGTTTCCCCCGCGCGGGTACTGGCGGGCTCCGACGGGCCCTCGGGGCCGGGAGGAGGCCCGCGCCGTGTTGGCTCCTGCACGAGATCCTGCCTGAATTGGAAATTCGCTCGGTGACCTTCCCGGTAGCTGCGTCCAGCAGGAAGAAGACAGGTCTGCACGTCGTGCAGTCGCCATTGAGCGGGTTTGCGCCAGGGGCTCAGCTCCTGACCCCGAGTCCGCCGGTCGATGCAGCGCATCCAGGACAGCGGTGGACTGGAGAATCCCTAGACCTGAATTCCACTCGCTGTCCCTGGCGGGTCCCTTTAAGTGTCCTCGGCCTTAGTTTACCACCCGACAAATCAATGGGCGGGTCATTTATCACACCCCTGCTGATACAAACTGCATTAAATACATTTTCTTATCCGTCCTACCATGCAAGGTGGAGAGGTCATTTTCATTTTATGGGTGTAGAAATGGGGATTCAGAGAGGTTAAATGACTCGCCCAAGGCTACACAGCTAGTTTAGTAGCGAAGTGTCTTAGCTGCAAACCTGGGCCCTATCTGAATTGCACAAATTCTTAACTTTGGAGCTACAGCATTCCCTCTGAGAACATGATTCAAGCTATGGAAATTTTCATTAAAAAAAAAAAGTTCGCAAACACCCAAGTTTTCATGACATGTTAGAAGCTACAATGCCTCTTAGTTTCTGCCTCTCGGGAATGCTTTGAAGTTTAAATGAAATCTTTGGAAAGGAAGGTTGGGTGGTAATACTACTGTTATTATATTACTGTATTAATGTATGTGTGGATATGGAAGTTTAGTAGAAAGTTATATACACATACCATACAAATCCAGTAATCTTACTCCTAGGTGTTTACCTGAGAGAAATTAAAACCTGTGTTCATAGTAAAGACTTGCACTTGAATATTTATAGTAGCTTTATTCATGATATCTCCAAACTGGAAACAACTCAGATGTTCCTCATCTGATAAATAAATGGACAAACAAAATTGTTGTCTAGCCATGCAGTAGAATATTATTCAGACACAAAAAGAAACTACTGATACATGCAAATGACGAATCTCAAAAGCATTATATTAAAAAGCAGCCAGACACAAGTGCCCACATATCATTTGGTTGTATCTGTAAGAAATTCTAGGAAATGCAAAACTATAGTGTCAGAAATCACTCAGTGGTTGCTAGGGGTCAAAGGTGAATGAAGAATACTGACCCAAAGGGGGCATGCAAAACTTTTGGGAACGATGGTACTGTTTAATATCATGATTGTGGTAGTGTTTTCATAACTATACATTTGTCAAAACTCATCTACTTTTACACTTAAAATGAGTTTTATTGTATGTCAATTATATCTCAATAAAATAATAAAGAAGCAAAAAATGTTGCTTTGGGGGTGCTTCTCCTTTATAGTTTGAATGAATTCTGAGTTTGAGCTCTCTGAAATTGCACATAAAAGCTCTTCAAGAATTTTCTCGTTATTTTTTTTCTTTCTGTTCAGGAATTCATTTTGCCCAGAAGCACTCGTGGGTGATGGATTCAGAATAGGTGCATGTGTCACTGAGGGGTGGGTGACACCGAGTGGCGGTGGCAGTGCTGAGCAGCAGGGAGCACCGAAGGACGGACAACTTGCAGCAGCAGCAGACGCACAGTGTGCCCTGGAAAGGAGAGACCACAGGGAGCTGTGGAAATGGTCCAGCCTGAAAGTCCTAAGGTTGGTGGGTGGCCATCACGCCAGAGCCTAGCATCTTAGACCAGGGTATGGCCCTGCAGCCTACCAAGGAGAGGAGAATTCTGAGGCTGTCCATTGTGGGATACATGGAAGGAGAAGCGGTCTGGTGTCTGGAGGCTGAGCCTAAAAGCAGAAGGGCCCAGTGCCCAGTTTCCAGCAGCAGGCCCTCCAGATGCAGCTTCTGTCACTCTCCACGTATGGCTGGTGCAGCCACATGGATAACTAGATCAAGGTGAGATCACAGTCTGTGGTGCAGGCTAGCCCTTCCGACATGGCGCGCTTCAGGAGGAGCTCCTTCTGGTACATGTGGGAGAGCAAAAATGGGCTCTGGGCCAGGTGTGAAACAGGTGGGGTGCTTAATGTCCTTGCCATAATGGTCCTTTTCTAGGTCACAAACTCCTTTGGTTGTTGAAGACAACTTTTCCATTTTCATTTGTATTTTGGTCTAACCATCCAAGGTGGCCTGCAAGGCCTCACGCAGCACCTTGAGTTCCTTGTTATATTCTGGATACATCTTTTCCTCATTTCTATCAGAAGCCAGGCTGTTGTTCTCTAATTCTGCCTTGTCTTTACTCAATAAAACTGATTTTCGAGTTTGCAATACTGTTTGCAGTGGCAAAACCTGCATCATTGAATGTTTCCCATTTCAGGATTAAATTATGCCAATCAGTTGCACTGTCAATTCTTGCACTGACAGATCAGACAGGTTTTTGGGAATTGCAATTCCAAGAGTCTTTGCTTTCATGCCACCAGCTGGCATTCTTACGAAAGAGCTCTTCTGTTTGTTTTGAAATGAGTGTCTTCTGGTTCCAGGAGTCTCAAAAATTTTCTGCTGTACTGACAGTACCCTGATTTTCTAGCTTGGCTACTAAGGATTATAAAAACCAACTAGCCAACCAAATCATTGGCTGTTTCAAGGGATGTGGGATAGAAGGAGGCATAAATGCTTGTTTTCAGTTTGTCATCAAGTTCCATGGTATATTCTCTCAATGTTTTAGGGGACAGAAGTTTTCTTTGAAAATAATGCAATTATAAGTGAGTAAAAAATATTTAAGAACCTTGAAGGGACACATGACTAATTCATTTTTTTATTAGGATCACTGTCAATCCTTTTGGCCAACGACAGAGTTTTGCTTTTTATTTCTCTCATCCATATCAACATTTTGACTAGAGGCAGTTTTTACTTTGGATTCTCAAAAGTCTTCCAGTGTGCTCAGGTTAACTTGACCTGTAGAATTTAAGTTGAACTCCTGCCCACGTATGTGGGAAATCTAGTCTCTCATCAGTATTTCTGGAAGTACTTGGACTTACTTTTCTCTTACTCACCTGATTCAGTTTATGTAATTGCTAAATTCCTAATTTACTCTTGCATTTAATCTCTTAGGTGTGAAATCCACCCCTCTCCCTTCTTTGTACCTTACCAATCCTTCTGGATATTATCCCAAACCCTTTACTTCCCTAAATGCCAGTGACCCAAAGCTATGTGTAGCAGATTTGAAGGCAGGTTTGGGGCAACAGAGGAGGGTCTGGCACGCATCTTAACATATTTTCAACACAGCTTTAATATCAGGCACACAGCTTCATTACCATTTTCTCAGGAGGTACTCTCAGAACACATACGTGGAGAACTCTGAAATGTCATCAATGGTAAGGAAGTTTTACAAGATGGGCTAATCACTTCTGAGTGCTGGAGGAAACTGAAAACTCCAGCTCTAGTTAATTCATTAGTACATGTGCTGGCAAAGCAACTTCCATACTTGCACAGATCTTCAAAAGTGAGGGAGACATGCAACTAGGCGAGTGAGCCTTGAGGACATTATAGTTGAGTGAAATAACTCAGAAAAGAAAGGACAAATATTGTAAGGCCTCACTAATATAAACTAACTATAATGAGCAGATGCTGAGAGCTGAATTTGAGCATGGGTTATCGGGATAGAACGTGGGCAGACACTGGGCAATCGATCATGCAGGAGTATAGAATGTTCAATAAGGCTTATTGGAAAGGTTCGTAGATTGTAAACTCTTACAGCAGTCACATCTATTCCTGAGTTTTAACTGTTATTTAAGAGATGCTTATTTGGAACAAAATTTATATTCTCTGTAGCACACTAACCTATGTTTAAACAACATAATTACATGGAACCTAGAATAGGGAATGAGATCTTGTTATTCTGTACAGGTTAATGTAATACTCTGATACATCCCAGAGTATTTGGGGCAGAAAAAAAAAAGAATATATATGCAAAGTCTCCTTGAGGGACTTGGGAAAAATGTGGAACTATTAAACTTCCCCACCTGGGAAATTCCTGATATTTTTGCAATCATCAAGGACTCCCAATTTAATAAGGAAAGCCCTCAATCTTGGGGCTTGCCCTTATGAAACTTATTCCTGCAGAGAAGCTGAGCCTACATATAA
>PVKY010013941.1:0-10797 GCA_004027775.1 Bradypus variegatus | reverse complement strand
CAGATGACATTCTTTCATTAAGAACACTGATGCTGAATCTTGGAATCTCCAGATATAAAATGTATTCCTCCATGCTTCAAAAAATGCAGTGTAAGTGAGGAAGAGGGCACAGGGTGGAGTAATTAGAAGGAATGCACGGTTTGAAGAATCGTATTTATCAGGGTGAAAACGATTCCCACTTCATCCCACTTCGAAGTTGAGGCCCCTGAAGGGGTCTGAAAGCCCCCGCTAAGCCCCGGAAAGTTAACTGCCAAGTCTCCACCGGTGGTTGCTGTTGGCACGGAAGGGATGGGGCTAAGCTCTCAGGAGAAATGCAGAGGCTTTGCAGTCCCCCAAGATTCCAAGAGAGGATTAAAGAGGAGGGGTCTAAGCCTGTGGAGCTGGGCAAACAGTCCTGAAACCTCATCGCTAACACGAAGCCCAGGTTGCTGCTGCTGGTGGTAAGGTGGGGGAGGGAAAGGAGAGAGGAATAGAGGAACAGCTCTGCATCGGGTGGCGTAGAGGTGGGGGCGGGGGTGGGGGAAGGGGATCTGAAAGTGATGTACTCCCTAATGCAAGAATCCTAGCCTGCCCAGGAAGGTCCCAGGGGGCCCCAATACAGCCCCAGAGCACCCCGTTGGGAGGGGAACGGACGTATCCGAGTAAAGGACAGGGGGGAGTACTGCCTGCCCAAGAACCCAGGAGCCCCTTGCTTCTGCAGTTGATAACAATCTGGAGCCGGATGAGGTAGAAGGATGCAGTAAGACATGGAGAAGGGGGTACAACTCTGGGGGGCTGCTACAGGAAGATCTTGACTGCGATGCATTTCCCAGTACAGCCCGGAGAGGGACCCCGACTCTGTCTCGGCACTGGAAGATGGAACGGGGGAGCTGCACCACAGCAGGGGTGCCGAGTCGAGGCCCGTGCCTCTCCATGCAGCCGAGAGACCAGGACAGCGAGTGTGTATAGGGGTGAGGGCTGGTGGTCCTCAGTTCTCCTAAGGGACCTCCCCGTAAACAAGGTAGGAGGAAGCAAGACTTCCAAACACCTGTCCAAAACAGGGAGGGCAGAAACCGGATGGTCCCTTGAGCCCCGCCGCGCACTCTGCGACAAAGCCCCTGACTGGAGATGGGCGAGACCCGCTCAAGGGTCCCAAAGCGAGTAGGGGAACCCTGCCGGCGAGGAGCAGCCCCGGGGCGGGGGCTCTGGGGCGACTTACGGCAGAGGAGACGAGGGAGGCAGCGGCAGCCCTAGCGCGGGGCCCAGGAGGCGCGGCCAGACTGCAGAGGCGCTGAGGTTGCGGCGGGCGGGACTGCGGTGGGCGCCATCTTGGAGCGCTCCCCGCGCCCGCCCCCCGCACCGCGCGAGTTCTTGCATAATTGATAACTCGCGCCCGACGCGCGCGCACCCCGCTTGTCTGGCCTCGTGCCCGCCCGGCTCCCGCACCGACCGTTCCGCACGCACCCCCCCGACCCCGCCCGCGCACGTCGCCCTCGCCCCCACCGCGCCCCCGCGATCTACCTACCCCGGCCGGGAGCGCCCGCTCGTTTGCTGCGCACCGCGCCGCGCGCCCGCCCGCTTGCTCGCTGGCTCTTCGGCCGGCGTCCCCGCGCCGACGGGCCGGATCCCGGGCGAGGGAGCAGGGTGCCGGCAGGGGGCGCCGCGCCTCAGCTCCTCGAGATCGTCCCCGAACCCGCCCGCCTCACCAACGCCCCCGCGGAATCGCGCCGGAGGGGCACCCGGGCTGCGAGATGCGCCGCCAGCACCTGGGCATTTAA
The DNA here is from genome assembly GCA_004027775.1 of Bradypus variegatus. NCBI lineage: Eukaryota > Metazoa > Chordata > Mammalia > Pilosa > Bradypodidae > Bradypus > Bradypus variegatus. The sequence goes on along the minus strand of PVKY010013941.1, from coordinate 9,040 downwards.
ACCAGAAAGGTGTTATGTTGCTTCGTGTGCTGTGATCCTTGTAAATGCCTAGTCTTCCCCTTTTCCTGAACGGCAGTCACAGAAGGGAGTGCCCGGTAACATTGCAATGCTCAGTTGTTGGAGTTTCTGACATCTATAAACACAAGGAACTCAATTTGCATGATCTTTGGCCAACTGAAAAACACAGAAGTGTATCACCAGCAGTTGAAGGCTTGTGATTCGGCGGACAGGGCCTTGGTATAAGGAGTAGAGAGATGCTGCTTGCATACCCAGCCCTAACAGCCGCCTCACAGACCTGAGACTAAACTTCAGTTTGTCCAGCTGTAAACTAGCACAAGCACTTGAACTGCTTACTCCACACGCTTGTGAGCATCTAGATAACGAAAACGAGAACTCAGCACTTGATTGCACCTCTCTTCTACATAATGTTTCTTTGCACCACGAACTCACAGTTAAGAGTGAAAGAGTGAAAGGTCAGGCTGCCACATACTAACTGGGTAGCGTTGGACAAGTAACAACCTCCCTAAGCCCCAGTGTTCTCATCCGTAAAAGGGAACAATAAACAAAATGGGTTTATTTTGAGGATTAAAGGGAAAAATGTCTCTCACACATTTGTTAACACCACCTGGCACATGGTATCCCCACCATGTGGGCTACCCCCTTCATAACATTTTAATACCTTTTTGAGGTATAATTGACATACAATAAACTGCACAATTAGAGGGTACAATTTTGACATGTATACAAGCATGAAACTATCAGCACACTCAAGTTCAAAAACATACCCATCACTTCCAAAAGTTTCCCTGTAACCCTTCCCTGCATCCCACTCCCCCACGTACTCCAGGCAACCACTGATATTCTTTCTATTACTGAACATTAGTTTGCATTTTCCAGAATTTTAAATAAATGAAACCATACTGTATGTACTCTTTCTTGTATGACATCTTCTATTCAGCATAATTATTTTGAGATTATTCAGTTGTCTATCAGTAGTTCACTCCTTTGTGCTGCAGAGTAGTATTCCATTATATGGAATACACCACAATTTGTTTATCCATTCACCTGTTGATTAACATTTATGTTATTTCCAGTTTGTGACTTACCACCCCAAATAGCTGTTATAAATAAAGCTGCTATGAACATTTATGTGCAATTGTTTGTATGGATATATGCTTTCAGTTCTCTTGGATATATCTAGGAGTGGCATTTTGGGGTCTTATTAAAGTGTGTATTTAACATATTAAGAAAGTGCCAAGTTGCTTTCCAAAGTGATTGTGTCACTTCACATTCCCACTAGTAACTTATGAGCATTTCAGTAGCTCCACATGCTTGCCAACATTTGGTATAATCAGTCTTTTTAATTTCAACCATTCTGAGTGGTGTGTAGTATCTCATGAGGTTTTGACTTGCATTTCCCTAATGACTAAAGATGTTAAGAACCTTTCATGGGCTTATTTGTCATCAGTAAATTCTCTTAGATAAAGCATCTGTTCAAGTCTTTTGCCTATTTCTTAAATTCAGTTGTTTATTTTCTTATTATTGAGTTTTGAGAGTTATTTATGTATTCTGGATATGACTTTGATTGGATACGTGATTTTTAAATACTATCTCCCAGTCTAGGCTTGTCTCTTCATACTCTCTTCACAGTATCTTTCAAAAAGCAGTTCTTAAATTTTTATGAAGTCCACTTGATTAATTTTTTTCTTCTATGGATCATGCTTTTGGTGTCATATCTAAGAAATACTTGCCTAACCCACGATCACAAATATTTTCTCCTTTTTTTCTTGCATAAAGAAAATATATTGAAGTTTCTTCTATAAAACTATAGAAATTTTATAGTTTTAGGTTTTACATTTAGGTTTGCAATCCAATTTGAGTTAATTTTTATATCATGTGAGGTATAGATTGAAGTTCTTTATGTTTTTTTGGCATGGATATCTAGTTGTCCCTCACTATTTGTTAAAAAGACTGTCTTTTCTCCACTGTTTGCCTTTGCATGTTTGTCAAAAATCTGTTAACCACATATGTAAGGGTCTAGATCTGGACTCTATTCTGTTTCATTGAACTGTTTGTCTATCTTGACACTAATACCACACTGTCCTAGTTATTCCAGCTTTACAATAAATCTTTAAGGTGGGTAGTTTAAGCCCTCTGACTTTGCTCTTATTTTCCAATATTGATTTTGCAATTCTGGATACTTTGCATTTCCATACAAATTTTAGAATCAGATTCTAAAAGTCTGCTGGGATTTTGATCAGGATTGCATTGAATCTATAGATCATTTTGGGAAGAACTGACATCTTAACAAAATTGCATCTGCCATTCCACAAACCTGGTGTATCACCCCATTTATTTTTTGGGGTCCTCATTAATTTCTTTCAACAATATTTTATAGTTTTCAGGATACAGATCTTACACATCTTTTGTGGACTTTATTCCTAAATATTAATATATTTGATGCTATCATGTAGTATTTTTATTTCAATTTCTGATTGATGTTAGTATATAGAAATACAATTAATTTGTATATATGTTGTATTTATAATTTATATAAATTCACTTATTGGTTCTAATATATTTTTTGTAGATTCCGTCAGATTTTCTACATAGACAATCAAGTCATATGAAAATAAACCGTTTTATTTCTTCCTTTCCAATCTGGATGCTTTTTATTCTTTTTTTCTTGCCTTATTGCACTGGCTTGTACCTCCAGTACAATGTTGAATAGAATTGGTAAAAGCAGACATCTTTGCTTTATTCCTGATTGGGGAAAACATTAAATCTTTCACCATTAAGTAAGATGTTAGCTGTAGGTTTTCCCTAGATACCTGTGATGGTTGGGTTCATGTGTCAACTTGGCCAGATGATGGTACCCAGCTATCTGGTCAAGCAAGCACTGGCCTAACTGTTGCTGCAAGGACGTTTGTGGCTGGTTAATAAACCAACAGGCTGGTTTATTAAATCATCAGTCAATTGGCTGCAACTGTGACTGATGACATCAACAAAGGGCATGTCTTCCACAATGAGAGATTGTAGTTGGCTAGATTTAATCCAATTAATCAGTTGAAGATTTTAAGTGAGACAGATAGAGGACTTGCACTTCTTCTTCAGTTGACCAGCGAAGCATTTCCTGAGATCATCGAAGTTGCCAGTTTGTTTCCTGAGGAGTTCATCAAACATCTTCATTGGAATTGCCAGTTTGCTGCCTCCCCTTCAGAATTTGGACTCGTGCAAACCCACAGTTGCGTGAGTCACTTATATAAATCTTACATTCATAGACATCTCTCATTGATTCTGTTTCCCTAGAGAAGCCTAACTAATAAAATACTCTTTATCATTTTGAGGAAGTTCTCTTCTATTCCTATTTTGCTGACAGGTTTTATCTGGAATGGATGTTGAATTTTACAAAAAGCTTTTTCTACATATGGTTTTTCTTTTTAGTCTGTTAATATGGTCAATTGCATTGACTGATTTTCAAATGTTAAACTAACCTTGCATTCCTAGGATAATGCATTGATCATGAAAAATTATCTGCTTTATATATTTGCTACCATTTTGTTAGAAATTACTGCATCTATGTTCATGAGGTATGTTGGTCTGTAGTTTTCTTGTAATGCCATATCTACTTCTGGTATCAGAGTAAGGCTGGACTCATAGAATAGCTTAGGAAGTAGTCTCTCCTCTTCAATTTCCTGGAAGAGTTTGAGTAGAATTAATGTTACTCCTTAAGTGTTACATCCCCAGTGAATCCATCAGGATCTGGAGATCTGTTTGATGGAAGTTTTAACTAAAAATTGAATTTCTTTAATAGATATAGGGCTATTCAGGTTTTTAAATTTTCTTCTTGAGTGAACTTCGATAGTTTGTGTCTGTCAAGGAATTTGTCTATTTCATCTAAATTGTTGAATTAATGGGCATAGAGTAGTTCTTATAATGTCCATATTATTTGTTTACTATCTATAGAATCTGTAGTGATGTCACCTCTCTTGTTCCCTACATTGGTAATTTGTGTCATTTCCCATCTCTTTTGTTTCCTGATTAGTCTGAATAAAGGTTTATCAATTTTGTTGATCTTCTCAATGATCAACTTTTTTGGTTTCATTTATTTTCTCTACTCTTTCTATGTTCTATCTCATCGATTTCCACTCTGATATTTATTATTTCCCTTCTTCTCCTTACTTTGAGTTTCATTTTCTCTTTGTTTCTCATCTCTTAGGGTAGAACTGAAGTCATTAATTTGTGACCTTTATTCTTTTCTAAAGTAGGCACTTAGCGATAGCTCCAGCCTTCTCAAGAAAAGCAGAAAAATAACAGCAGCCTCTAAGTCCCAGCCAGCAGCAGAAAGATAACAGCAGCCTCTGAGGCCTTGACAGAAACCAGCCAGCGGCAATAAGAGATTAACTACTCCCCACCACCCACCACCACACCCCACCCCCCATCCAGGACTGACGCCAACTAAAAAGCTTTTTGCTACAAACTTTTCTTCCTTCTCCCCCTCCATCCACAGGTTCCCACACACATATAACGCATTCTCCCTGCCATGGCCTATGCAGACACCACGTTGTGCACTGCCCAGGCAGGCTCCCTTCCACTCTCAGAATAAATGCCTTTGCCTGAGCTCCTCAGCTGTCTCTCCTCCCTGGTGATCAGGGGCACCTTTCACTTAGTGCCATAAATTTTATCTCTCACTACTGCTTTTTCTGCATCTAAGAAATTTCAATATGTTGGATTTTCATTTTAATTTAGTCAAAAATACTTCATTTTTTTTCTTTTGGTTTCTTCTTTGATTCATGGGTTATTCAGAGATGTACTATTAGTTTTCAAATATTTGGGGATTTTCTAAATATCTTTCTGTTATCAATTTCTGATTGTATTGTATTGTGACCAGAGAACATAATTTATATGACTTGAATCCTTTAAAAACTTTTGAGACTTGGTTTATGGCCCAGAATATGATCTATCTTGGTAAATATTATGTGTGCATTTGAGAAGAGTGTGTTTCTGATATTGGATGAAGTGTTCTGCAAATGTCAATTAGGTCAAGTTTATTGATATCAATGTTCAAGTATTCTATCCTTACTGATTTTCTTTCTTCTTGTTCTTCATTTCTTGAGAAAAGGATGTTTCAATCTCTGAATATAATTGTGGATTAGTGTATTTCTCCTTGCAGTTCTATCAGTTTTTGCTTCATGTATTTTGAAGCTCTGTTATTATGTACATTGGTGTTTAGGATTGTTGTCACCTCTTGATGTATTGACTTCTTTATCATTATAGAATGATCTTTATCTCTGGTAACAATTCTTGCTCTGAAATATACTTTGTCTAATAAGGAATTGCATGGTGTATTGTTTTTCGCTCTTTTACTTTTAACTTATTTGTATCTTTATATTTAAAGTGGATTTCTCTTAGGCAATCTGTGGTAGGGTCTTTTTTTTATCCTATCTGAAATGTCTGTATTTCAATAGGGGTGGTTAAACCACTTACATTTAATATGATTATTGATATGGTTATGTTAAAATCTAATATTGTGCTCTTTGTCTCCTATTTGTTCTGTATGTTGTTTCCTCTCTTCTCTTTTTCTGACTTCTTGTAATTAATTGGCAAAATAGATAAATTGACTCCAATTTATCTATTTTGGGACTTATTAGCTATAAGTCTAGGTTGTGTTATTTTACCACTACATAAATTTAAGTATTTTCCTTAAATTGGGTACTAAACTATAAACTTTGAAGTTTTTTGACTACATAGATTTTGTGTGCTTTGCATGGGGTAGGTTTTCAATACATGCTTACTGGGATGAATGAGAATTTGTTTCTTCTCATCCTATATCAACAAACATTTAGTGAGTACCCACTAAGGGTGCTCCAGACAACTGAGTTAGAAGTTGGCTTCAATTGGAGCAGGACTCATACTAGATGAGGAGACAGAGCATTGATTTCCAGTCAGGGAAACTAAATCAAGGTGAACATAAAAGGAGAGAAAGGAAGAGAAATCCATAAAGATGGTTAAAATAGAATAAGTAAAGGCTCTATGTAATATGATTTATAAGCAAAGTCAAAGTGTAAATAAGTTAGAAGGGGAAGTTTGAGGACACATATCAAAAAAAAATCCAGTCCCATGACATAGAGACTCTTTCTTCATAATAGACCTATCTTTGTAAATAGTTTTTATTTTGCATTTTATGAAGCTCTCTGGTTGTTAACATCAGAATGTGTGTCTTCTTTATTAAATAAAGCTGCTTTTCCTGAAAAGAAGACCCTTTGGGACTATCATTAGACATTATTTGCCAAACAGCAAATTGGAACAGAGTATTGTATCATTTTTCCAATATTTCAACAAGCATAGAAATTCAGCCCCAAGGGATTACATGGGGTTCAAGTAACAATACTTGTTACCCTTAAACTCCAGATAGCTAAACTTACAAACTTTTCAAAATATGAGAATATTTGCTGATTCCATGAGGACCTTTGACAGCATCAAAAATGTCAAGTATTTCCTTTAACAACAAAGTTCATATCAGGAAGAAATTCAATACATGGAGAAATGAGTTTCTATTTAGAAAGATGAAAGATGGATTAGATTCATCCAGTGTTGCTCCAGAGGTCAAACCCAAGACCAGGGGTGAGAATTCCTAGAATATAGATGCCAGCTCAGTTTGAGGAAGGATGTTCTAATAGCTATACCTGATCAGCAACCAAAGAGGCCACCCCTGAGGAAAGGAGCCAAGAGTGTTTGTTCGAGGAGAAGCTGTAAAATCAGTTGTTCTGGACCTTTGTAGGATCAATGACCCCTTTGAAAATCTGATGAAAGCTTTGGATCTTTTTTTGCCCAGGAAAATCCACAGATCCATGCACCTATACTTGTGTGAGCACATGCACACACACATTATCACAGTTTTGCATTCCATTTTGAAACTCGTCCTTACAATGCCTGGTGTATACAGATGTTTAAAGTGTGAAGTCAGTCTAGGTCCCTTCCAACTCTCAGTTTCTATGACCCTCTGGTTCTACCCCCATCCTCACCACTACCCTCAGGGGTCATCTCAGGTTTCCTGATGAAAATCCAACAGGTGTACTTTCCTTCTTGTATGTTCTGCCTCATTTCTTTCTACCTTTTTACCCAGTAATAATTTACTTAAACTTCTATCCCCTCATTCCATACATTACTGCTTCCTCTAAATTTACTGCTCCCTTCATTGGAAACAGATTTTAATCCCTTAGCTTTCTGTGATACCAGCAGAGTCCAGTCTGAAGATTTTTTCTCTCTGAGAGTATTCCTAATCTCCTCCCACACTGGCAGGCTCTGCAGAAATATTGGTTGTGGAAGAAATCACTCACTCTAGCCTTGCTTTCCATTGTTACCAATGTGAAACCTCATAAGACAATATGCCTCGTGTGTTAGCCTGTGGACTTTTCTTAGTTTACTCTATTTTTGAACTAGTGTGACTTTGCAAATCATTTGCCAATTAATTTGGTCAAACTGCATCTACAAGAACATGTCCCATGTCCTGAGGTCAGCATCTGGAACACCACTGATGGCACTGCTGTGCATCCTGTGTAGTAAATATACCCTTTGGTATGCATAGTTGAGAGGCAGTGTTCAGAGTGGTCAGCCATGTGGATTGTGGAGCCAGATGTCAGAGGTTTAAATCCAAGCTTCATCATGTAGTAGTCTTATTATCTTGGGCAAATTATGTAACTACTATGCTTTGGTTTCTATATCTAAAAAATAGAGATAATGTGATAGCTCCTATCTTTTAGGGTTGTTATGAGAGGAATACATGAGTCAGTGTACACAAGCATTTAGAATGGTGCCTAGAACCTATTAAGCACCTTTAAGGATTAGTTTAGTATCCAGTTGCCCAAGATACAAACCACTTTCCCTTTACTCATCTCACTTTTAATGGAGCCTAAGTCCTGGAAACTCTCGCTCCTTTATACCTTTTGACTCTATTTCCTGCTTTCCACTGTCATTGTCCTAATCATCTCTTACCACAATGACTGGAAATTGTTACACTACTGTTATGGAGTATTGCTAATTCTTTTTTCCTCTCCCAGCCATGTGACCTTGCAGTGTCTGGAGTAGGTGAAGCATTTTTTCTTTGCCTCGGTGATGTTGGATTTGACCATGTGACTTGCTGAGTGTAACAGAAAGTTAAGCAGACATGATACAATCGAAGGTTTTACATTTGCCTGAACACTATTTATCATGGTCTCTTGCACTAAGATCCACCATGAAAAGAGCATGCTCCAAGTAGTCTCTGTTCTAGGGCTTATTTGGAGACATATAGAAAAGATCTGGACCCAAGCTGAAGCCTGGTCTAGCTCATCCAAGTTGCAGTCAACCCACAGACCCATATATGATAAATGCTTGTGGTTTTAAAACACTTACTTTTGGTTTGTTATGCAGCATTATTGCAGCATTAGCCGCCTAATACAACCATCTTTCTAAATAGTCTGTTTACCTCCCATCTTTCCCATTCCAATTCATCTTCACAGTGCCAGATTTATCTTTCTAAAATGCAAAACTGATCAAATCATTCACTTCTTAAAAATCTTTGCGGGGAGGAGGAGCTAAGATGGCAGCATAGAGAGGAGTGGAAGACTGTTAGTCCCCCCTGGAACAATTTATAAATGACCAAAAAACTAGGAAATAACCTGGAATAACAGCGGGAAGACAAACATGACTGTGCACTCATCACCCATCAGCCTGAACTGGGAGGAATGCCAGAGATCACAGCATAAAATCTGTAAGTAAAACTGCGGGCCCGCGCTGAGAGCCGAGAGCCGAGAGCCGAGAGCCAGGAGCTGGGAGCCCCTCTCTCATGGAAGCCACACGGTGCACTCTCTCAGCCCAGCTCCAACTGGGGTTTTAATGTGAACGGCCCAACACAGACAGCGAATGCTCAACAAGCAGACAGAGGCTTTTGGTGACAACTGACCTTGGGAGAGTCGGGGGACATATCTGTCTCAGGACAGGAGCACAGAGGATTGGGGACTATCTCTGGCTGATGGGTGAACTTGGGAGTTTTTCTGTC
>PVKY010013940.1:0-10798 GCA_004027775.1 Bradypus variegatus | reverse complement strand
CGATTAATGTTCAATGTGGCCAAATCTGTAACACCTGCCCTGAGCCTGGCCTCACTAGATACTCATCAGTACAGGCCAGCTCATCCCTCTACCCCACTTTCCTCCAGAGGAGACAAAGCTGGGCAGGGACAATTTCTCAGGTGCTTGGGTGTCCCGGCCCGTGGGACATTCAACGAGGGCTCCAATACCTGTGAGGTTAGAATGGTATGGGACAAGGAGTTGCAAGAAACGACAGCAAGACAGGATTCTGATCAAGCTGCAAAATTTTATTGAAGGTGTAGAGCATATATACTTTAGGGGAAGAGGGGGTGCCTGGTAAGGTCGGGTGACTATCGGGTGACTATAGGTGGCGGCTTAGGATTGTTGTTGGCTGCTGTTACTGGGGTGGTTGGCAGATGTGAGATTAGCACTTTGGGCATGAACTACTCTTTTGGCGCAAACTAACTTCCTTGAAGAAGGCTGGGGAAAACTAAGCTGTTGTTGCATCAGCCCTGGTAGCCATGTTGCACAAAGAACTTCATGCATGCTACCTGAATTGTCCCCACCACTTGGGGACAGGATGCAGGAAGCATGTCATCAGGGCCTGGCCAGGACACAGTCCACTCACACAAAAGAGGAGTGAGGGTTCCATGGAGGATGAGTTACAGGCTGTGGCAGGGCTAAAGGACAACAGGGCATCCCAGGGGCCAAGACAGGGGATGCTGAAGAGGGAAGGGTTTCCAACACATGGCAAGAGCTGAGGGTATATACGGGGAATGTCCACCCAGCCCAGCTCCTCTGGACACGAGGCAGGAGGGGGACGGTGGGGAATGTCAGTCATGTCTTGTTTAATGAGGAGTGCATGTGTGTGTGTGTGCACATGTATATGTATATGTGTGTATGGCATATGTACAAGTATTGTGCACACATGGGTACATGTGTGGGTGCATGAAAATAGTGTGCATGTCCAGAGTGTATGTGTGTGCATATGTAGGTGTGTTGTGTGTCGATGTGTGACATGCATGTGTGCAGATATGCAGGTGCATGTGTACTGTGCATGCATATGTATATGCGTGTATAGCATGTGTGCAAGTGTGTGTGCACATGGTTATGTGTGTGGATGTGTGTTGTGTGTGCATGCCTGTGTGTGGGTAGGTATGTATACTATGTGTGGGTGTATATGTATGTGTGTGTATGGTGGTGTGTGTTTGCAGAGCTTATTTGTGTATACTACAAATATAGCTGTGGTGTGTGTGCATGTGTGTGGCATGCATGTGTGCAGATGCTCAAGGGTGCAGTTGTATGTGCACTGTGCATATGTGTGTGTTTGCACACAAGCGGGATCACAAGCACTCAGGGCTGGTAGAATGGTATCTCAGTTGTGGTTTATCAGGTGTAAATAGCACCACTAAAACTGTAATCGCCGTCTCGATGTGTCCCTTTCCCTACCAGCCGATGGCATGGAGCTCCTGGAGACACACCCAGGCAGCGCTCCGTGAGGGAAGCGGCATTCCGTATGGGCCTTGCAAACAGGAGCAAGAGCAATGGCAAGCGCTTACGGTTTCCTGAGCAGTTCTTCAGGGCCAGGCACGTACACTTGTGAGCTCATCTCAACCCCCCAACCCTGGTAAGGGAACTATTATTTGCTTTTACAGATTAGGGGTTGGGGCACAGAGAGGTTGTGCCACTTGCCTTTAGTCACACAGCGAGTAATGGGCCAAGATTTGTGCTCAGGCACTGCTGCCTGGAGATAGTGTGGAATCGAGCTGAGGAGTGTAGGGTCTGGGGCCAGATGGCTGGGATTTGAATCAAAACACTGACCATGAGTTTTCGGGGGGCAGAGATGAGAGACTGAGAGACTGGTGAGAAATCTGCATTTTCAGGGGGCAGAGGCACAGAAAGACTGTGCAGCATTCAAATCTCCAAGACTTGAAAACTCATTCATTTATTCACAGAGAAAGGTAGGCTCCTTCCCAGTCTATTGTACAAAGCCGGCCTAATCCTGATCCCAAACCTAAATGTTCAAGAAAGACAATGAGAGATAACTCTCTACAATAAAAGATCTCTAAATCCTAAGAACAATACTAGAAAATCAACTTCAGCTTTGTGCTGAAAAGATCATACACCATGGACAATTAATGTCTGTTTTGGTAATGCAAGAAGAGCTCGATTAATTAGAAACTTATTAATATAATTCAACACACAAGTTGGCTAAAGAAGGCTGAACACATGATTAGCTTGATGAACACTGGGAGGGCATTCAATATAACGCAAAGCAAACTAGAAATAAAGCCTTAAGATGATAACAGACATTTTCCTTAAATTCACAGTCATCTCCGATCCCTAACAGTAAAAACACGGAAGCCTTCCCATGGCAATCCACATCAACAGACACTAAGGTCACTGCTTACATTGGATAGTTTTCCAGCTCAGGCAGGGAGAAATGGAAATAAGAGGATAAAAGGAAGAGACCAAAAAATAAGCAGAATTCCTAAGAAGAAACTCTAAAACTTTGCTGGTGGATATAAAATTACACGGATGAGAATACTGAGTATTGCAAAGGTATTCAATTTCTACAAAATGATGGAAAGATTTCTTTCAATTCCAAAGGCATGGATTTGGGGACCAGATAAAATTGATTGTGCCTGCATGCAGGAGAGTATACGTGCCAGCTCAGGTGTGCCAGCCCAGGTGAAGCTCTGCCCCAGCCACAGGCCCAGATCATGCAGTCCCTCCTGTGGCCCCTGCACATGCTCTGGGTTTCCTTCCCTTCCGGTGACCCCACTCCCTCTGCACACCACGGACCTGGCCACCAGCTGCAGCTAACCTGTCCCACTGAGGGAGGCTTCCTTATTGCGCAGAGATGGGGACCTGCTCTTTCTGGGTGAACCAGAAATCTCTCTGCCAGCCAGTGAGCTGCCCCTGCACCTTCTTCAAGGACCTGAACCCCAGCTGGGGAGGGGCCCTGCTTCCAGATGTGTCCCTTCTTTCTCAATCATACAGTACCCTACATTTTATAGTTAGTTACCATCATTTAATGATTATTTATATTAAACCTCCCTTGTTTAAATAGTTGTGTGCTTTCTCTCTTCTGATCACAACAGCCTCATAAAATAGGTAAGTGTGTTTTGAAAAAGAATAACAAAGAAGGACTTACACTGTTATATACAAATATAGATATGGATGTACATGTAGATGTAGATATATAGATGTATCACTACAGTAGTTGAAATAGAGGTAAAGTAGCAAGAATATAAACAGATACACTGGAACAGGACATACAGGCAAGGAAAAGACCAAACAAGCATGTGTTTTGAGAACCTTCCCAAACTTTTATTTAATATCTACTTCTGGCATGGGTGGTATTTTTTGCTCAGAGGCTTTGGTTTAGAATAAACTTTATCTATATTAAAGCCTACACAATATCACTGTAGTGCTTCAGTTCCAGTCCTGCCTGCCCTTTGCAGCGTTTATGTCCTCTTCTCTCTATCTAACAATGTTCTGAATTTCTAAGCCATGTTATTCAATGGTGTTGACCCCACCACAGTGCCAGGGTTTGGGCCAATCAGTGGTTGGTTAAGGCAGGGATGGGCGTGGGCCAAAGGCACCCTGCTGCCTGGAGTTGTAAAGAAAGTTTTATTAGAACACAGCCCCTTGTGTATGTTCTGTCTGTGGCTGCTTCACTCTATCTGCTCTCACTGAGCTGAGCAATTTCAACAGAAATCCCATGGTCTCCAAAGCCTAAAGTGGTCACCCTCCAGCCCTCTACAGAAAAGAAACTGCCCCTACCCTTGTTCAGGGATGGAAAAGGATGCAATAAGAAAAGTCACGGCCTCGAAACTCAATTCTGGGAACTAGTTTGGGTCACTTGGAAAGCAGATCTCCTCCTCACCCCAGAACTGGAAGCCACAAGCAGTCTAAGAAACTACCAGCATCTTGGGCCCTCCAGGACAGAGCCTGCTGAGAACTGAGCAAACACCACGGAAATAGCAAAGATAGCATTCCTGGATCAGACCGTACCTGAAACTAGAGCTTCAGATTTATGAACAAATAAATGGCTTTCTTGTTTAGGCCATGTTGAGTTTTTTAAGCTACTTCTAACTGAAAGCATATTAACTCACATGGCCATAGGTGCACACAAAAATTTGGACACAAATATTCATATCAGTATTACTCATAATGGCCCCAAATCGGAAACAATCCAAAATTCCACCAATGGATGAATGTATAAATAGGATGTGATCCATCCATACTGTGGAATATTATTTAGCCTAGGGATGAACAAAGCTATACAAAGATAACTCTGAAGGCATTATACCGTGTGGAAGAAGCAACGCACAAAGTACCCCTGTGTTGTACGATTCCATTTACATGCCATGTCCCGACCAGGCACATGCCTAAAGGTAGAGAGTAAATTAATGTTCACCTAGACCTGGGGCAAAGGGAATGAGGGGTGAGTGCAAACAGTCATACAGTTTCTTTGGGGGCAATGAAAATATTTTAACATTAGATAGTGGTGATGGTTATATGACAGTGTGAATATACTAAAAACCACTGAATTACAACTTTAAAAGGGTGAATTTTATGGTATGTGAGTTGTATCTCAATAAAGTTATTTTTAAAAACCAAGCCCCTTGAAGGCAATTTCTTTTCTTGTGATCATGCCATGATATTTGCAAAAAAAAAAAACATATTTTAATGAAATCATTTGGAGATCTTGAAATTTCCCAGGAGATTCAAGCCACATTGCTGTCACTTTTCCACAATTTGTGTTCTTCTAAGTGGGTCACTTGTGTTCATTTTCTTATGGCTGTCCTTGGGGTGAAAAGGCCTCTGTTTTTTGCTCTACAGTCAAGTTTTTTCACATTACCTATTTATAGAAATAAAACCAACCCTTTTTAAACAAATGACATTGTCACACTGGTCTTTTTTTTTCCTATCCTCTTGTTGATATGCCTTAGTATCCTAACTTTTTAATTTATCACCCCTGAGGAATGAAATGAGGTATTTTTGTTTGTAAACATCAAAGGCTCTTTTTTTGTTTTTGTTTTTGTTTTATGCAGCTCACAAATTATAAATCTTTTTAATGCCTGTAGTTTAAATCAATCCCTGTAATATAATCTATAACATCACACCATGTAATAAGGATTTGATCTCTGAGATTCCATGGAATATTTGTCACCATAGAAAGCTATTCATCAAAGGAATATAAATTATAAATAAAAACTCAGCTCCATAAATGCATGACTTACATATGCGTGGAACGAAATGTCCAGGACAGGATTTTTTTCTTCAAGGATAGAATATTTAAAGCTGCATTTCACAAAGGAGTTTAGTTTACAAGAGTATTTAAAATGTGAAAATATCTGTGAGAGGCTTAAGGCTCAAAGAGTCATCCAGTTCTAAAACCCTGACGAGTTTTGCTTGGTAATCGCTTTTACTGGTTGCATGGATAACAGGGACGTCTTGCTAGGGGAGCCCCGACTTTGATACTTTTGAACCCCTGTGCTGGAAGGGGGTGCCACATGGGTCCCCTAGTTTCAGCTTACAGCTCTGCCTGCTTTGGAGCACCCTAGAGGTGAGGCTTACGGCAAGGGAAAGCAGGTGCGCTGCCCATGCTCCTGCACGGTGCCGTGGGTGGTTGGCTGCGTGATTTAGAGGCCAAATCAGGATGCTCTGAGAATGCAAAGGGTGCTAGCAGCCCTCACACCTGGACAGCTGGCGTAAGATGGGTTCTTTCCTGTTCTAGGCACCTGCTTCCCCTAGCCCTAGAAGAAGCATAAAGCGCATGTGCTCGTCCCCTGGCAGGCGCCGGGCATTCTACTGGCACCACATAAGGCCCAGTCCATTGGCTCCCCACTGCAGCCCCTGAGAGGGTGTTACCACACCTCTCCTGATGATGAGGAGGCCGTGCTCACCTTGCCCAGGGATTCCACACCATTAGCCAGATACCTTGAAATCTGCCACACTCCCCAATTCTCTCCCTCCTCCTCATCAGGGTCAGAGTTGGGGTTTTCCCACGTGGTCCTGGGTCCCCTCCACCTCCGCCCAGTGTCCCACCACCCATGGCCTCATGGCACAGCCACAGGTGCACACCCGACAGGCTGCACTTCTTGTGCTGGCCTCTCCGTGGACATGCAGATCCACAAACATCCATCTGCTCCTCCATACTCCTCTCTGGAGACTCAAATTTGACATGCTCCAAGGAATTCCTGACCTTACCCCACAAGCCTGGACTCCCAGGAGGAAATCTGGGAGCATGGATCACACCTTCTCATGCACCCCTAAGTCCTCTCCATCGGTGATGCTTCCCCAGAGAGGGCTTTCCCAACCCCACCTACAGTCACACCCTCCAACCTTCTCCATCTCGCTCAGCTTCGTGTTTCACATCACAATAATGTAGGTACAGATACACTGTACAGATGCACATGTGACAGCTCCCCGAACATGAGACTCTTTGGTTGGGTCACTGCTCTATCCTCAGCCCTTAGGGCAGAACTTGGCAAACTGTACACTGTGGTGCTCAATAAGTGTATAGGGGTTGGATGAATGACTTCAAACCACCAGAAAGATGCAGCAGAACACACTCTGCTGGTTAGAAGAAGAGCAGCCCATCTTAGTTTGCCAGGGCTGCTATGACATACACCAACACTCACTGGCTGAACAACAGGATTTGAATGTCTCATGATTTCAGAGGCTGGAAGTCCAAATCAAGATGTCAGCCAGGCCGTGTTTTCTTCCCAAAGTCTTCAGCATTCCCGTGCTTGTTTTCCATAATCCTTGGGGCTCCCTGGCTTCCATCTCTGCCTCTATCACATAACACTCTCTCTCTCTTCTCTCAATCTCCCCGTCTTCTCCTCCTCTGGTTTCTGCTGACTTCCAGCATCTTCTCTGATTTCTGCTGGTTTCTGGTTTCTCTCTGGAAGGCCTCCAGCCCTAGAAACTGAGGCCCTCCCTGATTCAGATCAGCCACACCCAAGAGGACCTTAGAAGACCCTACGGACAAATGAGCCCATGCCTTACCAACAGTCAGTCTTCAAGGGTGCCTATTCATAAGCGAGCTCTTGCCCCCGGGGGTGCACCCTGAGGCTCAGCACACACCTTTGGTTTTGGATCTACCACGTCCCCAGCTGGGGTGGCATCCTGGAGACACTGCCTGACAAAGCCTCTTCTGCCCATGAGCTGCCCCTAGCCCAGAGCCTCTGCAGTCCTGCCCCAGAGCAGACTGGGGCATGGGGTCCCCTCGGTGTCCTGGGTGACCACTTGGTTCGGCTTCTTATTTGTTATAAGAATTTAAAAAAAGAAAAAAAGAAAGAAAGCAGCAAGGTTCTCTTTCCCTTCAGTGATTTCTGTTGAGTTGTCCTTCCTGTTTTGTTCTTTAGTTGTTGGAGTAATTCTTTGGGATACCCGAACCTCTTTACAAGTGAAGGCATCTCAGAGCCAATGGCATTTCCCTACAGGGTTGATTAGGTCCTGGCTAGCGAGGAATCTGATGGCAGAGCCAGAACGGGGCCATGCGCCAGCTGCTCACATCCATGGTCCTGACTGTTCTGCAGAGTCAATTTATTTCCAAGTGTCTTAAAAGCAATGCGGGGGCATATATTCTCTTTTGCTCACAGAGCCTCTTTTCAGAAAAATTAATTTTTATTAATTGTGCACTTTTCTTTTCTTGATAAAAGGGCTTTTCTTTTTAATCCTATAGGTGGAACCTGAAGATAGGTGTTCAGTATTAAAGTTGGCCTGTTTGGTGTTCCCTTTGAGCCGCCTCGTTTGACAGGATGTGCTTTAATTCTGTCCACAGTTCAACAATTGTCCACCAGGCATCATGAACACAAATAGATAAGACATAATTGCAGTCTCCAGCTCTTACAGACAATACCATTCACAGGTCTTAACTGCAAGCAACAGAGCCACCCAGGCTAGGCAAAGAGGAAAGGGGGTGCATGAAAAGGATGCTGGGCAGTGGGTGGAATTTCTGGGAGAGTCAAAGAATGAGGCTTCGGGGCTGCGGGGTGCAAGGCCATGCGGATGCCAGCTTGCTCATCCCTGGCTCTGTGCTGCTGCTGCCCCTGGCGCCTCTCACTCAGGCCAAGTCCCACACAGACCCTCCTTCTCTGCATCCCTGGGGATGGATCCAGGATCAGGGCAGGTGACACCAATGGCTGGAGCTGGGCCACCTCCCTGTAGGCTCCTCCAGGAGCTGCTGGGGAAAGATGTCCAGATGCAGGAAGACGCGGCGGTGGCTGCAGTGCGCCCACTCGTGCTTTCCGTTGCCCTCCCTCTGGCCACGGTGGCCTGTCCCCTGCAGGCCCTCGAGATCGACGGCAGTCACCAGACACACCACCAGGGGCAGCCAGTGACTTCACTGACCCCCTGACCTCACGCTCCCAGAGTTCTTGTGCATTTCATCCTTAGTTGGGCACTCTTCAGAAAGAAGATGCTGGGAACTCTTCCCAGACAGCTGAAATTAAAAGAATTGTATACATTGCCCAAAAGTAGATATGAAAAGTGTTTTTCTTGAGAAATCATCTCAACTTAAAAAAAATGTATGCCCTGAAATGGATTTTGGTATTTTGTTTTAGATTATATTCCTAAATTATAACCTTATTGTAACAAGGTGAGGATGAGTGACACTGGTTAAAAATAAAACAGAGCTTTAAAATGAAATTTGCTTTATTAAAAACTCTCATGGTGTTTTAGCTCAGTAGAAATGGAAGGGATAAAGGACTTGATTTCCCTCCCAAACTTCTATTGTGAAAATTTGCAAACATTTGGGAAAATGGAAAGAATTACAGGGTGGAATCCACATCCTGGATTCCACAGGTAAATTTGGTTCTCCCTGCCTTATCACCTCTCTGTCTACCCTTCCCTCTATTCACCCATCATTCTGTCTTATTATTTGTGATGCCCACTGTCCCTCATGGAGGGAATTTGGAGTTTGATGATAGCTCCTTCAGGCCTGAATATATAGACAAATGGTGCAGGATATCCCAAGTAGCTGGACGGGTGCATTTTACTTCCCAGCAGTGGAAGTCTGGCCCCTTATGTATTGGATGCTGTTCTCACCAAGTTCTGTACACGGCTGAGAATAACACAATATAGATCTTATTGTTCAGACAGAAACAACCCAGGCATTCCCCAAGTCAGATGAAGACAACTTTAGAAGCTGGAAGCTCTGTAAAAAGGGGTGCTATTTTATGCATATATATGACATCCATCAAGCGCAGAAAGCTTACATGTTCAACCCAATGAACTCTTCTATCTGTATGCATTCATGAAGCACCACCGAGTTCCAGGCAGCAAACACTTCCAGCCCCCCAGTCAGGGCTCCCCACCTTGCAAGGGGAATCACCAGTCTGGCTCCTAAAATTAGAGGTCGGTTTGCCTGTTCTCCAACTTCACTTAGAAAGAACCGAGTTTTGCACACTCCTTCATGTCTTGCTTCAACATTATGTCTGTTGAATGTATCCATGTTGCAGCATGTGGCAGTAGCTACTTCTCATAAATAAAAATAGTAAGAAAAGTAGTTAAAAGCGTATAAGGAAGGCTAATGGAGTTCGGATTTTTCACATAATGACTAGATGGGTGCCTTGTATTTCCCCCAATGTCATATTTCTTCTTTTTCTTCTTTTCACAAAGCCTTTGTTTTTCGCTGCTGCCCTGAGCAGTCTTTGCCAGCCTCCAGAGCAGGGTCCTGGCTGCAGAGCATCCCCCTGCCAGAAGCAGGAACCCCAGGTGTCTGTTAACTGTCAGTCAGGTCCTGGCTCTTCATCTTTGTTAGTGTCCACTGCTCTCAGCAGGGGCAATGTTGTCCCTCAGGGATCACTGGGCAATTTCTGGAGACATATGTGGCAGTTGTCACTGGTGAGAAGGGGAGCTCCTGGCACCCAGTGGCTAAGGGATGCTACAAAACACCAGACAGTGCACAGGGCAGCCCCCTCCACAAAGAATTATCTGGCCCCAAAAGCTAATAGTGCAATGCCAGGTGGAGAAAGCTGCTTTACACCTTTAATCCATTTGAAGGCCTCTGCCTCTGCATTTGACACCACCAAGTCAAACTCAAAACCTCCTTCCTTTTTGCAGCTGCTTCTCAGGACTTCCTTCAGAAGAGACAGTGCAACCCTCTCTGCTTCCATGGCCGAGACCCTAAATCAGTGTTTTCCACCCTTGCACACCTGGAGAGGCCCTAAGCATCCGGGGCTTTGGAAACCTCTCCAGGTGATGCTGGGGACACCGGAGTTGGAAATCAGGGCTCTGGCCATCACCTATCAGCACTGCCACATCTTCTCTTCAACAAAGAATTCCCCACCCCACACACCTTTGGGCTCAGGAGCTGCATTTTTATCAAGAGCCCAGGTGGCTTGTTCTGGTTTGCTAATGCTGCCGTTTTGCAAAACACCAGAAATGGACAGGCTTTTATAAAGGGGGTTATTTGGCTACACAGTTACAGTCTTAAGGCCATAAAGTGTCTATCAACAAAGGGTACCTTCACTGGAGAAAGGCCATTGGCATCTAGAAAACCTCTGTTAGCTGGGAAGGCATGTGGCTAGCATCTGCTTGCTCCCAGGTTGTGTTTCAAAATAGTGTTCTCCAGAATGTCTCTGTGTCAGCTTCTCAGGGCAAACTCTGGTCTAGTACCTCCAAAACATCAGCAAATCTGCCTTTAAAGGCTGTCTTTGAAATGTCTCTGTAAACTGCATTTAATCTCCCAGCTTCTGTGCATTCTTCAAAGTGTCCCTCTTGACTGTATCAAGCTTGCTCCTTCTGTCTTAGCTTATATAGTGCTCCAGTAATTTAATTCAGACCCACCCTGAATGGG
>PVKY010013939.1:0-10798 GCA_004027775.1 Bradypus variegatus | reverse complement strand
AAGTGATACATTACTGTTATTATTACACTTTTGTTAAGAGAAAAATAAATTAAATCAAACAGTTGGTACACCCTCTAGTGGAAAAGTGTAGCAAAGTTAAAATTAGGTCGGATTCCAAGACACAATTAATTTCTCAAGTTAGTCAAACAAATGGAAAGTATTATTAGCCTTTCAAGTAAAGAAATTGACCAGGTATCTATATGTAGCAGCAAGAGCTATAGATTTTGAAATCAGAATGTTAAATTACAAACATAAGTTGCAGAGTAATACATATAGTACACAATCTCTGTAAAAATAAACAAACAGAAAATAGTTTTTCAATATAGTTGCTAAATACACACATACACAAACTTGTATACACAAGACGAGTTTTAAAAAATCTCTCTTATCTAGTCTAGTATTGCTTGGGAAGACCTTTTGGGTAGCAGCACATCATTTACACAGAGATCGTATTAGCTCAGACTCAAATTTTCATCTCACAGGGAATCAATTCAGAATTTGCAGAACTGCACTGTGGTTAAGAGCACACAAGCTTTCGTCAAACAGACCTGAGTTTGAATCCAGACTTCCTTATCTACTAATGTGACCTTATGCAAGTTATTTAACTTCTCTAAACCCAGTTTCTTTCCTGGAAAATTTGGGGCAGAAATAGTACTTACCTCTTAGAGCTCTTATGAGAGTAAAAGAGACAATGCATGCAAGGCGTTCAACACTGAGCCTGGTAAACAGTAAGTACTCAATAAGTGTTTGTTGTTTCTATTATTATCTTGAAAACACTAGTTAAGGTATAATGGCATTGCCTAATTTTACTGTTTAATATTCAGATCTAAAAAGGGAACCTCGGGTCTAATCCTGAGATGATACAAAGCAGTTTAGATAATTGAAGAATAAAATTATGTAACCCAAGCGTCCAACTTCTATGTTATCTATGGTCAGAATCAGAAAAGAAGCCCACTGATTTATTTCAGGACAAGCATGAGAACAGCTTTAGCACTGACCAATTTTTTACTGTTACTCTTTTATCTCTACACAAAGATAATGGGGTCAGAGCGAGATAATGAAAGAAAAGTAGATAAAACACATTAAAGAAATTTGAGAAAATTGTGTACTAAGGTTAGATACCTCAAGCAAATCATCACGTCCATATATCACAAACTGGCCTCACAAACTAAGAAACCTGAATAAACTCATGGCAAAACTTACATTTAAATAATTGTTAAAGAATCTTAAAGGAACTTTAAACTTAATGCTTAACAACTGATGACCAAAAATAAAAAGCAGGTCAAATACTTTAAAGAAGATTCATAATTATAAAATACTAAGTTTAGAACAATGAGAACTTTCATTCACCAAAGCTCTGCTGCCATCATCTGTTCAAGAGAGTGAACTATCTTAGGGCCGTGACTATCATGCAGTCAAAAATGTTTCCAAATTCCTAACAGATATTAATCTTTGGGATTTGGGAATGAGAAAGGAGGATTCTTACGAATTCTCTCCTGAAATCATAAGTTATTCTATAACACATTTTTTACGTTTTTAAAAAGAGAAATGAACTGTCCACAAAAATTAACTCAAAATGGATCATAGACCTAACTAAAAGAGATGTAACTATAAAACTCCTATTTTCATGGATTATGCAATGGCTTCTTACAAATGACACCAAAAGAAATACTAGATTAAATGGACTTCATCAAAATTATTATATATTTTTTGTGTTTGGAAGGATAATCATCAGTAAAGTGAAGAGACAGAATGGTAGAAAATTTTTGCAAATGATATCTTTGATAAGGGACTTATATTCAGAATATATAAAGAACCCTTATAACTCCACAATAAAAAGACAACCGGATTTAAAAATAGGTACAGGATCTGAATAGAAATTTCCCCCAAAGAATATATGCAAATGGTCAAAAGGCACATAAAAAGATACTCAACACCATTAGTCATTAGGGAAATGCAAATCAAAACCACAGTAAGATACCACTTCACACCCATTAGAATGGCCATAATAAAAAAAGACAGAGAATAACAAGCACTGGTGAGGATGTACAGAGATTGGAATCCTCATACACTGCTGGTAAGAAGGCAAAACGATGTAGCCACTTAAAAAAGGTTTGGCAGTTCCTCAAAATATTAAACAGAGCTACCTTAAGATCCAGTAAGTCCACTCCTAGGTATTGAACCAAGAGAAACGAAGACGTATATTCATGCAAAAACTTGTGCCTGAATCCTCATAACAGCATTATTTATAATAGCCTTAAAGTAGAAAGAACCTAAATGCCCATAACTGATGAATGCAGAGAGAAAATGTGGTATTATTATTTGGCAATAAAGAGAAATGAAGTACTGATACACACTATAACATGGATGAATTTTTAAAACATTACGCTGATTAGCAGAAGCCAGTCATAAAAGGCCATATGTTGTATGATTCCATTTATATAAAATGTTCAGAATAGGCTGCTTAGGGCTTGGGGAGGGAGTTGGGGGATTGGGATTGACCTCAGTGGGTATGAGGTTTCTTTAAGAGGGACAAAATTGTTCTAAAATTGATTGTGGTGATGGCTGTACAACCCTTTTAACATAATAATAAACAATGACTTGTATACTTTAATGGGTGAATTATATGATAAGTAAATTATATCTCAATAAAACACCCTAAAAGGAAAACAGAATAGTTAAGTAACCATAGAGACAGTGAATCATTTTTCTGCAATAGGGCTATACTAAAAGTTTCAAAGGTTTGTTCAAAGAAATATAATAAATGTTTAGTTTATTATTGTTATGAATCAATATATTATGACAAGGTTATATATTTCAATAAAATGTAAAAATGATTTTTACCTGATATGGACATCTGATTACAGAAAACATTTTAAAAAGGGTACCTTAACCCAAAATAAATTCCAAATAAAAATCATTTAAAATATTGAAATACCACCAATATTTAACAATTATGAGTTATCATTCTTAATGAAATTTTAAAGCACACAAAGCATTAATTGCACTACCCAATAGTCTTGATCTTTGTTTTGTGGCAACAAATATTCTGGACACAGAAAACTTTTTCATCTTGCATGACAATTGACATTGGTCCAATTGTTAAAAGTACTTCCATAAGCATCTTCAGTTTGGGCATTAGGGTACATGTTGTTTCAGGTAAGCTTATTTCATTTTTTAATGATGAACATATTTTGTCCATCTTGAATTTGGTTTTGCCATTGAAACAGATACTGCTTTTGTTAATTCTGATTTTGGATCAATTTCTGATCTACGTCAGAGGATTCTACAATATTCACATCTTTTCTTTACATTTCTTCTGGTAAAGTGTTTAAAAGGAACTACATAGCCTATTCAAATATTGGAAGATGCCAACAACCATTATTAGTATTCTAATAAAGTAACATTAGAATCTCCTTGCAAAGTTAACATTACACAGAAGCATGTGTCAAAATTGCCAATTTAAGGACTTACATTTGCTTCCAAAACTTGTAATTTCTTAGGAAAAAAAAGCTCTTTCTTAGGATTTATATAAAGTAAACTATGTATATAAACTTACTAATATTGGTATTTATTCTGATGGCAAGAATGACTCGTATTAACAGCAGAAGGGGCCAGAACACACACTTACAAGGAGGCAAAAGCACACCCACACCGACTGACTGACTTGACTGTGGCCTTTCTTATTCAAATTCTGCATCTGGTGTTTCCTGGGCCTGTTTTAGACTTGATATCAGTGGATTCTTTTGACCAGAAACACGACTGCTAAGTTTTCATTCTCACAGGAGAATTATAATATTTTTTCCCATTTTCCTGATTTCTTGACTGATATTTCTCAAGATTTGAGAAACAAGTAAATTTCCAGAGAAAAGCCAGGAAAGAGGTCATGCAAGGAAACACTAGTACCAGCCAGATAGGTGGATTTAGAAGGCATTTGCTTTAGTTTAGGCAGAACTATAATCTCCACATTTAAAACAAAAGGATCAAATTTCATTTTACATTGCTGTGCACTTACAATTCAATCTCAAGTTATAAAAGCACAGGCTTTCCATCCAAATTATATAAATACCAGAAAACAAGTAGTAACAACACTGGCTAATACACATTTTGAGTAAAATCAACACTCAAACATAATACTGCTAAACAAGAAAGGCAAAGAAAATAGTTTTTAGACCCCCACTGTCTCCTCAAAGAGCTATTAGTTCTATGGAAGTTCTTTTCAAGTTCAATTTTTTTAAGAGGCAAAGACATGTTGAAACCGCACAAACACGACCTACTGAGCAACTAGGAAAGAGAAAAAAATTGATGTGACTCGAGACTAAGCCAAGAAAAGGAAAGTAATTCCCCATTCAAACTTTTATGCTTATGCTCCCCTCTATAAAAAAGTTGTTTATAAAATCAAAGGTGAAAAACAAATGTGAAAGGAGAACCTTGCACCGAATAGAGTTGCTTCCTTTCTGCATTACTGTCTCAGAAATCTCTTCCCTCACCTAGGACTCAATTCTCCCATCTATGAAATTAACTTCCAAAACTACTCTTTGGTTCTCACCTTTCTCTTGCTCCACTTCTAAAACCCCATAAGCTCGTGGAACACTTCTACAGGGAAATCTAACCATTCACTACTACTTAAGATGTGAAATCAAATTCATCTCTCCGAAGCAAGCATCTCTACTCCCCCCACTAGTTCTGAAAGGCAGAAGCTATGTCTTGCTCTCTATGTTCTCCAATATCTGAAAAATAATCAACACTTATTGACCAAATCAGTGTCAACAATACTATAATTCTCCCAGACTCGAATCTTTAGCATCCCTTTGCCTCTCCTCTCCCTTACACCTCACACCATGTTCATATATTCAGTTCCTCACTAAACTCTGTCCTAGCTATCCCATTTGTCCCTTCTGTCCTCTTCTACTAACACAAGTCTTTCAAGCACTTACCTCCTCATCTTTAACCTACACTACTTCTTCATTTGTCTCTGGAATTTTAATCTCTCTCTATGCAATCCAGCCTATAAATAAAAATTTCTGAAAACAGATGTTTCTTGTATTAATTTATTCTTTTAATGCATTTTTATTGATATACTCACACCATAAAATCATCCAAAGCGTACAATCAGTTGTTCACAGTATCAATGTATAGTTGTGCATTCATCACAATCAAGTTTTTGGACATTTTCATTACTCCAAAAAATAAAAATAAAAGTAAGAATAAAGATAAAAATAAAAGTAAAAAAGAACACCCAAAACATCTTGTAACCCCTTCCCCCCATTATTTACTTTTTGTTCCCCTTTTTTCTACTCATCTGTCTATATATCAGATAAAGGGAATGTGGGCCACAAGGTTTTCACAATCACACAGTCATTCCACAGTCATCCCATATACCATATAAGCTATATAGGTATATGATTATCTTCAAGAATTAAGGATACTGGATTGCAGTTAAACAGTTTCGGGTATTTCCTTCTAGCTATTCTAACACACTAAAAACTAAACAGGGATATCTATATAATGCATTGAATAACCTCCAGAATGACTTTTCAAGTCTATCTGAAATCTCTAGGCCACTGAAACTTCATTTGGTTTCATTTCTCTTCCCCCTTTTGGTCAAGAAGCCTTTCTCAATCCCACAATGCTGGCACCAGGCTCATCACTGGGGGTCACGTCCCACACTGCCAGGGAGATTTACACCTCTGGGAGTCATGTTCCACATGGGGGGATGACAGTGAGTTTACCTGTAATGTCGGCTTAGAGAGAAAGGCCACACCTGAGCAACGAAAGAGGTTCTGAGGGTGACCCTTAGGCACAATTATAAGTAGGCTTAGCAAGCCCCAAGACAGAGGGATTTGCCTACTACCATGGTGATCCCTAATGCTTGCGAGAATATTGGGAATTCAACAGGTGAGGAAGTTTAATATTTCCAATTTTACTTCAGTCCCTCAAGGGGGCTTTGCAAATACTTTCAATTCTCTGCCCAAATTACTCTGGGACGTATCGGGGCTTCATGGTAACCTGTACAAACCAACCAGATCTCACTCCCTATTCAAGGTTCCATGTAATTATGGTTTTGTGTAAACTGACCACACAAGTTACATTATAAAAGCACACTACAGAAAATACAGATTTTCCACCAAATAAACATCTCTTCCTTTGGTCTCACACAGAAGTCAAAGTTTTAAAACACAGTCAATAGGCCAGAAGCAGAACAGTGGGGGCGGTGTGGGCTGCGCCCCAGCTGCAGGTACCCTACTAGCTGCTGCGGGGCAGCCAGCACAGCTCCACATGCCCGCATGCCGCCGCCGCATCACTGGGCAGCCTCCTGACCCGCCGACGCCGCAGCCAGCCGCGGTCTGGGCTGAGCAGGCGCCACGGGCCAAGGGCCGCCTGAGAGGGTCCCCCAAGAGCCGCTGGAGGTGCAGCTCACCTGAGAGACGCAACCCAGGCTTGCCCGTATGCAGAGGAGACAAGCCCAAATCTCAGCAAGTTCGAACCTCTAGTACAATAAGGTGAACCTCTTCTTTGGATATGATAACAGGATCTTACCTCACAGGACAATGGCCACGGGATCCTCATGACCACTATCCTTTATGAATGAAAGATAAAGCTACTGAGACACCTAGCTGTTGGGCAGAAGAGGGAGCAGAAAAAGGTCACATCAGCATTCTGCATAATGGGGGAGTGCTGATCAACTAAAAGAGCAGATTGCCAAACTCAGGCAGTGACTACAATGCAGTAAAAAGAGTAATCGTCACAGTAAGGAGAAAGATCAGCAGTCACCTCTCCATGGCAACTGTACAGCGGTCAGTCACACTCAGGCTAGTGGATCAAAATCGGCCCCTATGCCACTGTCAAATACATCAGTGCCAAAATCATGTTTCACGTGTACCCTGCAATGCAGAAGGAATAAGTCCTGAATTAGAAAAGGTACTCATTAAAGAAAATAACAGGAAGGAGGAAGTGACCAAGCCTTTGGACATACCAGACGGCTGGAGAGCGCCCCTCCCTGCTCACTAGCAGAGCAGCGGGCCTCGCAGCACTGACACTCAGACTCCCTCTGTCCAGGAGCGCAGCAGCGGCTGCAGCGGTCATTCACCCGTGTCTCCCCGGCTGGCAGCCCTTGCTCAACTGAAGGTCTGCCCTGTGATCGTGATAAAGACGTGGGAGTAGCTCACCATTACCCAAGCATGCTTCATCTCCCAAACCAAACAACAGCTACACGTCAAACGGGCCCCAGAGGGATGTGAGCGAGTGAAGGTCCTTGAGGAAATGGTGTCCCGTCAGCCTATCTCAGCTTCTCTCTTTTCATGTCCTGATAAAAACAAGGTTAATTTCATCCCAGCCGGGTCAGCTTTCTGTCCTTGAAAAGTTGTAGGCCCTCTCTTATCTACCTCCTACCTGATGCTCAAGAACTAGCTCTGGCCAGAGCTTAGCTCTGGCCACTCTGACCGTTGAACAGCTCTCACCCTGGGTTTCCTTTGCATCTCTTTCCAATGACACCAGCACAGTGGGTCCCACAGAGGTCTCTCTCTACTCAACAGCCATCTCAGCAGCAGCAGCACCTTCTGTAGGAACTGTAGGCTGAAGAGCACATCTCTGCTCAGAACTATGTCATCATCTAAAGCAAAGGGGTGGCTGGCCTCTACCCTGTGTTCCACGGATTAGGAACTAGATCTCAGACATCTGTCTTCATGGAGTGATAAACTTTTCTGAACAGCATCATCACCAACAAAAAACTTATCAGCATCATAAAATATCTCTTAACTCTGATCTTGGCAGGGACGGAACTCCTATTCAGCAGTTTTTGTGGAAAGCGGTAATGCTTGCAAAATATTTTTCATTCAGCATTGTAAGCAGAGACTATGCATTTCACAGTATGTTTGACAGATTAGTACTGTGTCCTATGTTTTGTTCCAAATTCTTCAGTATAAATAAGCTCTATATAAAAAGGTTCCCTGTCTTGATAGGAAATGTCTTGCGGTGTTTTGTCCTATGGGAAATACTGTACTTCAGGATTATGTTTACAACTGATCCAGGTGTTTGTTTCTAACTTCTGTAATATATACACTGAAAAAAAAAATGACCACAACAGTTGCACAGTGCCCTCCCTTATGGTCTAGCTTCAGGTACTTCAGTTGAAGTCTAAACTCAGGTAACTTGGAATGTATATCATTTGGGACATTAAATATTTCACACCTAAAAAGCTAAAGAGGGAACATCACTCTTTTGCCTTCTTTATTTTGTGCATTTCCCTTTCCTCATTACATTCCACATTTTTGGAATAAGAAGTGCAGTCAACCCCAGGAGAACAATAATCCTGGACATGAGTGAACATGAGAACCAGCAAATCTGTGGTGTCTGACATCACTTTTGTCATGTGGTTACAAGTAAAACAACTGTTGCATTCACTATTTCAACATTTGTAAATATGGCTTTTTTAGAAATTCAGGTGTTGCTCAGACTGTTACAGTGTTGAAAATAGTGTTCAGTGCTAAATTGAACATAAACATTCCACATTGTGTGCAATGAAATTTAAAGACATTGTCTAAGTTTAATTTCAAAACAATTGAAGTTTCACAGGGATGATTAAGAGTTGTTTTGTTTTGCTTTTGTTGGCTATTAGGGTCATGAAATGCTACCATTTTAGCTAGCATATTAATGCTTAGTTTCTCTTTTGGAATTTTTTTAATTTGCAGTTTAAAAGAATGACACACTCTTGGGTTTTGTTTTCTCCAGCAGTTTAGGTGCATGAGCTGTATTCACCTGTAGGCAAACAATACTTGGGTCCCAAAAGTAATGCAAAGTTAGTAAGCAGGCTTGCTGGCGATTCAAAGCAATAGTTTGAAGTTTTTTCCTATAAGCCTCTCAATATCATTGTGGGTAGTTTTGTTAAGATTTTTGACATGCAAAGTAGAGCATAAACCCAAGTAAACAGCCTTGAACTTGCAGACTTGACTTAAGTTCTCAACAAAGTGTAGAGAGAGAGAGTCCTAGATGTTCCTGTTTGGTCAGTGGAAGAACCCAAGTTTCAGATACTGTTTTCTGCAGCACAAAGAGCATATCCAAGCACAAAAGGAAACTTCTCTAATTTTATTCCATTGCTTTCGGTTCAATAAGACCTAGAATTGTTTCATTTGCACCTAAAGTGTATGACAATTTTTTTTAAAGAATTAGGGAAACAAGGTGCCCACAGTTACAGGCGAATTTCAGTTCCTTTCAATCATTCCTAGGTTTTTATTCTGATTATTTTATAAGGAGGCTGAAGAAGTATAAGATGATAAAGAAGAAAGCAACACCACTGATTTTTTTTAAAGAAACGTGTGTGTATATGTTTGTGTGTGTGTGTATGTGTGCATATGTGTGTGTGTGCGTGTATTCTGTGAATTATTTTGTCATGATCCCAGATCTCTTCTTTCTACCAAGGTTTGCAGTAATAATCTCTCCTGAAGGTGCATTCTGGCTCCTTTAAATTAGTCAGTGCTATATTGTAGGAGACTGTCATGGAGAAAAGGACTCAGTTTACTTCTGCCATTTTCACAGGAGAACCTTTCAAACGATCTTCCCAGCAGCATACACCTTTAACCCTAATAATCTCAGGCCCTGATGAAAACACTATATTTTGTAGATTATAGTTAAAGGGAGAAAAATACTAGTTCCGTACGATAAATATGAGCTCCATTTAACTTCTGATATCTGGTTTAGCATTGCACAAAGTGTTGATCTTGTGTTCTGCTTTTGTCCAAATAAGATGCAACCAGTACCAATATCAATTTCAGAAAGAAGGACTGAATATGCTTTTTTGGTGATGACATCTGATATATGATGTTTACAGTGATGTGCTTTTTTTATCATGAGAAACTAAATATTAATTGTGTCGTACATTTGTTCTTAACATATATTGAAGTTTTGAACTAAATGTGTTAAAGCTTATGCTTTTCCATGTAAATTTCACAGTTGTTGAGCTCAAATATATCCTACATACAGCTGTAGAAATATGTCAAAAATTGTTTAAACTTTGTATATAGTTGTACTGCTCAATTATAGCCACTGTGCTGAACAGTATTCGAGTTACCGTACAATATGGACTTTACACAAGGAAATGTGTGGCTTTTGTTTTCTATTTTTTCAGTATAGAAGTACCTGTGTCTTATTTGGGGGTGAGATGGCAGAGTGGTGAGGTGTGGGTTTTAGTTACTCCTCCAGGGCAGTAGGTAGAAAGCCAGGAACTGTATGGACTGGATACCATAGAGCAATTTGACTTTGGGCATACTTCACACGACACTCACGAACACATGGAACAGCAGAGATCGGCGAAATCTGTAAGTTCTCATGGACAGGGGACCCGCGCCCCTCCCTACCAGGCTGAGTCCTGTGGGAGGAGGGGCCGTCAGTGCTGGGAAGGAGGAGGGAGAACTGCAGTTGCAGCTCTGATTGAAAACTCAGACTGCTGATCAAAACTCCAAACATAGACAGACTGAGACCAGACACCAGAGAATCTGGGAGTAGTCAGACCGGCGGAGCAGACATAGGGCTAGCAAAAACAGCAAAAAACAAAAAACAAAAAACAAACCCAAAAATACAAACAGAATTTTTGGAGTCCCAGTGAACATAAAATTGAGAAGGGCAGGGCTCAAACAGAATCAGGCACATATACAAATCCAGAGGGTGAGGACCCTTGTCTGAAGAACTGGTTTCTCTGCTTTCTTGATTGTTCCTTAATGGCCCTAATCTCCTTGTCTCTTAGCATTTCAATAGCCAATTAGATCTGCAAGGAGGGCCCTTCTTTTTCTTTCTTTCTTTCTTT
>PVKY010013938.1:0-10815 GCA_004027775.1 Bradypus variegatus | reverse complement strand
CTCAACATCATTAGTCATTAGGGAATTACAAGTTAAAATAACAATGTGATGTCACTGCACACCTATTAGAACAGCTAAAATCCAAAACACTGACTACACCAAATGCTGCCAAGAATGTGCAGCAACAGGAACTCTCATTCATTGCTGGTGGGAATGCAAAATTGTTCGGTCATTTCGGATGACAGCTTGGCAATTTCTTAGAAAACTAAACAAGCACTTACCACATGACCCAGAAATTGCACTCTTGGGCATTTATCCCAGAGAAGAGGAAATTTATGCTTACCTGAAAACCTATACATGCATGATCACAGCAGACTATTATCTGTAAAAGTAAAAAACTGGTATCAGGCCAGATGTCCTTCAACAGGTAGGTGGTTAAAAGAACTGTGGGACATCAATGCCATGGAATATTACCCAGAACTAAAGAAACAAGCAGTTGATACACACGAACACCTGGATGGATCTTCAGACAATTATGCTGGGTGAAAAAAGCCAATCCCCAAAGGTTACAAACTCTATGTGGTTCCACTTTTATAGTCTTGAAATGGCAAAATTGTAGAAATGGAGATTAACAGTAGCTAGGAGTTAGGGATGGGCGTGTGTGGGAAGGAAAGTGGGCAAGGCTATAAAAAGCAACACAAGGAATTCTCTCGGTGATGGAAATGTTCTGTATCGAGCCTGTATCGATGTAAAAATCCTAGCTGTGACTTTGTACTGTGGTTTTTCAGGATGTTACCAGTGGGGAAAACTGGGTAAAAGATACTTGGAATCTCTCTCATTATTTCTTAAAACCGCATGTGAATACACAATTATCTCCAAATGAAAAAGTTGCTTTAAAAAAAAAAAGTGACCCATGTAAATGAAACCATTGCCAAAGAGACAATTTTCTGGACCTCTTTATCCCCCGCTGAGGGATTTCCAGAAATGGTTTGTACTGCTGCCCTCCAGCGGTTGTCAGACTGGGTTCCCTGCAGCCCTGGGGTTCCGAGTCAGCACTCCAGAAGCTGCTGTAAGGGCAACGATGCTGAGCTGGCATCTCTTTCCACTGACCCATGGCCTGTATTCAACCAGGAAAAAAATCCACTTTGATTTCTTTCCACTGACCCATGGCCTGTATTCAACCAGGAAAAAAATCCACTTTGATTTCTTATGGTGTCTCTTAGGTTTTGTCAAAAGAATTTTTCTACTTAAAAAAAAAAAGTTGGAGAACTACTGAAGTTGAGTCTGAATCTCTCATTTTGCACTTGTCAGAATGAGCTGGTTGTTGTTCCCCCTTGTACCCTCTTTATTTTTTCAAATTTAACGTTAGTCCTTGCCCTGTGGGGTAGGCCTAGGGACACTGGCATCTGAGAGCTGGAAGGGATCTCAGCATTGCTAGGTCCAACTTTCTGCCTTCAGCCGTGTCAGGTTTTTATTATTCCCATTTTATAGGTGAAACAACCGAGGCCCAGGGGCCCAAAGTGAGTCAGGCTTAATCTAGATTTAGAGATACCTTAACCTCAATCTCAAAAAGCATCACCTATAGTCACGATTTCTCAAAGCACATGGAGTTGCAAAGATTCCAACCTGGGCAAGAAGCTAACTCTTCAAACATGGATTGATTGGCACAGCCAGTCAGAATGCCTGCATTCAGATTCCACTTAGATGTCGTGTGTGCCTGTTTGAAACTGTTCTAGACCCCAGAAGAGCCATGATATTTTAGCCCAATCCTGTTGGGTGGAACATTTTGATTGATTGTTTCCATGGAGATATGACTAACCCAACTGTGGGTGACACCTCTGATTAAATTATTTCCATGGAGGTGTGGACCCTGCTCATTCAGCGTGGGTCTTGATTAGTTCACTGGAGTATTTAAGAGAGCTAAGAGCCGACACAGATGCTGACACTTGGAGATGCAGACAGAAGGACTTTGGGAGATGCTAAGCTAAGAGATGAAGTCCAGAGTTTGCCCCAGAGAAGCTAAGAGAGGACCACCAGACACTTAGAGAGAAACACCCAGGGAGAAAAAGCATGGATGCACAAGAGCTGAGAGAGAGGAGTTGAAACACAAGCTGGGACTAGCAAACGCCAGCCACATGTCTTCCCAGCTGACAGAGGTGTTCCGGATGCTGTTGGCCTTTCCTCAGTGAAGGTATCCTCTTGTTGATGCCTTAGTTTGGACACTTTTATGTCCTTAGAACTGCAACTTTGTAACCTAATAAATCCTCTTTATAAAAGCCAATCCATTTCTAGTATTTTGCATAATGGCAGCTCTAGCAAACCAGAACACTGTGGTAGTTTAAAAATATGTCTGCAAATGATGTGACACATATTCCATTAAGAAGCAGGATCTATGTCCCCTCCCCATGAGTCTTGACAGATCTGGGGCTAGATCAGAAAATGACATACATCCTCCACTAGGTTCTTTTGGGACATTTGCTTTAAGGGAAATCAGCCACCACGTATGAAATCCCACCACCCTGAGACTAAATACTGGAAAAATGACAGGTAGTGTTCAGCCCACAGCTCGCGTCAGTTCCTAGCCCACACCTCTGGCCAAGCCAGCTTCAATTGCCAATCACACGAGCACACCACCTCCATCCAGCTTAGCTGAACTTGAGATGGCTGCAACGCCAGCTGAAACTAAATACAATGGCATGAGCTACCCCATGTGAGAATGGCCAAGCTGCAAATTCCATCATTCCTGAATTCCTGTTGCACGACATCATGAACAACATAAAATGGTGGTTTAAAAAAGCAGCACATACCGGGGCTTCTAGAAATTTGGGAAGTTAAGCTGAGATTTCTCTATGAAAGAGTGGAAAGAGTCTAGGCTTGGGTAGACCTGGGTTCAAACCCTGATTCAGCCACTTCCCAGCTGTGAGACCTTGAGCAAGTCATTTTTCCTCTCTGATCCTCACTTTTCTCATCTGAAATGGTGAAATGGGGACCATGCTCCCTGATTTAGAGGGCTCATTAATGGATGTTTTTGTTTAAGACAGACTCTGCCTTCACAGACACCCATCTTGTGATTAAGAACACTTGTAAAGGACCACTTTTGGGTGCTCATAGAAGGTGCACATTCTTTCCCCCCTACATAATTCTTGGACCCAAGAAGTCATCAGGGCATTCCCACCAGCCTCAGGAATCCCACGGCTCATCACAAGAGTGCCAATGTCTAGTGAGGGCAAACTGTGCGCCAGTCACTTTATACAAATGTCCTCACTGCAGGTAGGGGCTGCAATCTCCCATTTTTAAGGAAGTGGAGACTGAGACCCAGATGTCTAACTGTTGTCCCCAGAGCTAGCATGCCCACTGAGTCAGCTGGGCCCCCACCTGGCAGCTGTGGAATGCAGGGAAGCCGGATGCCACGCTCACCTGCTGAGTTGGCTCCCTGGGGCAGTCAGCTGTGTCTGTAGGACTGTGGGAGTTTGTTCTGTGAATCACCCCCATCATGCACAAGGCAGCGAGGTCACCTCAGGATGGAGCTGAGCTGGGACCTCCCTATGTCCCTGGCAGCTCCATCATGCCCATGCAGAGGGGCAGGAAATGGCCTGAGATTGCATGCCCGTCTCATGCCAGGTGCTTCACAGTCCTCATCTGAAAACTATAACCACTAGGCAAATTCTCCATTTACAGAGAGGGACACCCAGGCTCAAAGGGCGGAAGAACCTAAACCTGGGAGTAGAAGGGAAAGAGAAGGGAGTGATTGGTTTTTTAAGCACCTACTATATGTTATGCACTTCAGCCTTTAAATATCAGGAAGTATCACAAGTCTGCTGGTTCTCAAGCTTGAGTGCATGAGAACCACCCAGGGGGGACTTGTTAAAATACAGACTGTAGGTCCCACCTCCCAGAATTTATGATTCAGAAAAGCCAGGATGTGGCCTGGGAATCTGCCTTTCTAATTGGTTTCCAGGTGCTGCTGCTGCTCCTGCTGCTTCATGGACCACACATCTAGTTCAGCTATCTTTCCCCCTGCTTAATGGTTGTCCTCAAGTTTCCTCTTACATACCTCCAGGGATGGGTGGCTCACTGCCTCTGGTGACAACCTGCTTTACTTCTAGATAGTTCTTGGTTTGAAGATAGGAACTTTTGTGGGTGCTTTTGTGGAGCTGAAAACTAATTCTATAGGATCTTCCGTGTGGACCATTCTTTCCACCTCGTGACTACATGACCTCATCAGAAAGGAGCAATTGGAGGGAAAAGTAGACTTGCAGTTGGACACAGGGTCTCCCTCACCCCCACAGCTCACCAATTGCCAAGCCCTGTCAGTTCTACCTTCTCAATCACCACTGTCCAATAGAAATATAATGTGAGCCACATTTGCAACTCTAAGTTTTCTACTAGCTACGTTAAAACCCGTCAATAGAAGCAGGTGAAATTAATTTTAATACTAACACATTTTTATTTTTATTATATGCAATTTTAATAGCTTTGATTTACCCCATGTCCAAATATTATCATTTTAATAGGTAGCCAATATGAAGTTATTAATGAGCTATTTTATATTCTTTTTTTAAATACCAAGTCTTTGGAATCCAGTGTGTATTTTACACACACAGCACATCTCAATTCTGAATAGCCACATTTCAAGGGCTTCATAACCACAGTGGCTACTCGTTAGGACAGCGCAGCTCTAAACTTCTCGTGACCCCGCCCTCAGTCCCCATCTCCCCTGCCAGGGCTCATGGGCACCCAGACACCTGCCCCTCACAGCTTCCCACCAACCCCCAACATGGCAACCAGATTGATCTCCAAAACGTAGGCTCGATCCTTTCCCTCTTGCGTGATTCCCCATCGCACTCAGAATGAGATCTGGTTTCCTCAGTCTACCTTCTGAGGCCTGACCTCTCTTGCTTTCTCTTCCTCTCTCTTCCTGTCCCCAGGGCCCCCCACTCTCCAGCTGCACTGAATTATCTGCAGATCCTCTACATGGTAATGTCTCTTCTTTCTGAGCCTTCCCACCTATGGTTCCCTCTGCCTGGAAAGCCCTCCTCCCCTTTCACTGGTCTAGCCCTTCAGGTCACTGAGTCATTCAACAAAATTTATTGAGCACCTACTGTATTTCAGGCACAATCTCAGATCTTGGAGCAAGTAAATGCATAATAAGGAAATGTGCACAACAAGGAAATATACAGTATGTCAGATGAAGATAGGTGTAGAGAACAATAAAGCAGAGTGAGAGGGAAAGGCAGTCCTGGGGTTACTTTTTATATTATTATTTTATTGTGGTAATGCATATATGGCATAGCATTTCCCATTATAACCATTTTTAAGTGTACAATTCAGTGACGTTAATCACATTCACAATGTTGTATTACCATCGCCACCTTCCACGACCAGAACTTTTCTATCACCCCAAATAGAAATTCTGCACCTATGAAGCAATAACTCCCAATCCCCCCTTCCCTCAGCCCCTGATAACCTCTATTCTACTTTCTGTCTCTATGAATCTGCCTATTTTAGGTCTTTAATGTAAGTGGAGTCATACAATATATGTCCTTTTGTGTCTGACTTATTTCACTCAGCATAATGTCTTCGAGGTTCATCCCCATTGTCACATGTATCAAAACTTCATTCTTTTTTATGGTTGAATAAGATTCCATCACATATATACACTACATTTTGTCTATCCATTCTTCAGTTGATAGACATGTGGGTGGTTTCGACCTTTTGGAAATTGTGAATGATGCTGCTATGAACATTGGCGTATAAACATCTGTTCGAGTCCCTGCTTTCAGTTCTTCTGGGTATATAACCAGGAGTGGAATTTCCAAGTGATAGAGTTATTGTATGTTTAACTTTTTGAGGACCCGCCACACTGTTCTACTGGGGGTTACCACTTTACACAGGGTGGTTGGGGAAGGCCTCTTGGAGATGCTGATGTTTGATGCCGACCTGAAGGAGTGAGAGAGGAACCCCAAGGAGCTGTTTCAGGGAATAGCCACTGCAAAGGCCCCAAGGAGGGAGCATACCTGGAGTGTTTGGGGAACATTCCAGTCTGGCTCAATCAGAGTGAGAGAGGAAGTTGTAGGAGTCAGGTTAGAGAAAGCAACAGGTGAGGCAGATGGCTCAGGAACATTGTAGGAACTTGGGTTTTACTCTGAGTGAGGCAGGAGCCCTGGGAGCGTGCTGGACAGGGGGAAAGTGAGCTGACAGGATCCTCTGGCTGCCATGATGAGAACAGATGGTAGGGGTTAAGGGCAGGAGTCAGGAAACCAGTGATGACATTGGCTGCACCAGGATGGTAGTAGCTGTGGAGGTAGAGACAAGGAATATACTGAAAGTGGGGCCAACAGGATTTTCCAGATGGCTCAGATATAAGTATGACAGAACAAAGAGTCATGGGTGACTGCAAGATTTTTTGGCCTGAGTTTAGGGTCTGGATGACACCTCTTCCAGGAAGCCCTAGGGGAACTCACAGCTTCCTGGGCTTTGCCTCTCATGCAGGGCCTGTCACTGCCTGTCTCTCCTGTGGCTCGATGCTCCCTGGATCAGTGGCAGGACTCGTTTACCATGCTGCTGCCCGATAAGTGAGTGAGAGGCAGAGGCAGGCTGAGCTGGGGTTAATGCCTTGGCCTGGGCTGGAGGTGAGGTCATACTTTGCCCCTCTCTGGGCCTGTGTTTTCCCATCTGCAAAGGCAAGTGGTTGCTCTCTAAAGGGCCTCTGGCTTTAGCCCAGTTTCCTCCCTGTCAGGGAGAGGGCACTGCCAGTCCTGGATTACAGGAGGCCCCAGGCTCCCCGCTTCTCCCAGCCCAGGGCCCAGGGCCTCCTCTCCTGCTCCCTAAACAACCCAGCTCCTCCTGGTGCATCCGCAGCTATGCCTGCCTTGTTGGGGCCCCTGGGCAGGTCGGCCCACATGGTTGGGGTCTGAGTCAGCCTCAGCCAGCAACGGGCAGGTAGGGGGGGACTCCCGAAAGAGGCCCCACTTCCTCCCTTCCCAGAACTTGGCACAGCCCAGAGAGACACAACCGCCCCTTTCCCACCTCCACTGCCCCCTGGATTCAGAGGGGACTTGCTGTGGCTCTGGGGCGCGGTGTGGGGTGTAGCT
Source organism: Bradypus variegatus (assembly GCA_004027775.1). Taxonomy (NCBI): domain Eukaryota; kingdom Metazoa; phylum Chordata; class Mammalia; order Pilosa; family Bradypodidae; genus Bradypus; species Bradypus variegatus. The sequence goes on along the minus strand of PVKY010013938.1, from coordinate 3,781 downwards.
GACTCTCTTGGGGTGTCAAGAGGAAGTCAAGTCAGACAGGAAGGCCTGGGGCCGATAGCACAGGCGGGAAGGGATACCTCTAGGATGAGCGAGTGGGGCCCAGGGGCAACGTCACGGCCCTCCTGCCCCGCCCGCCTCCCTGTCACGGGGGCGTGGCCTGGAGGTGTGGCCTGGGGGCGTGGCCTGGCCCCGCGGCCCTCCCGCCTCGCTCTGCTGGGCTTGGCATCAGTACAGTTTGCCGGCAGCTCCCGGTGCAGCCCAGACAGCTCGCAGGACCACAGGTACAGACACACTGCAGGGCGAGGGGAGGGGGCGGCGTGGAGTTTTAGGGACTCAGGGAGAAGCAGGATTTGCCAGCAGGCTTGACGGGTTGCGGTTCCTGTGGGGACCTGAGTTCGAATTCCAGCTCTGTGTCTTCCTAGCTGGCTGAGAACCTCAGGCTCCATCTCTGTCAGGAGAGGATGACAAACATTCACCTCCTGGGGTTGTTTTGAGGTCTCAGGCGGCCCGTGCCTGGCTGAGGTGGGTGACCAGCTCTCGACTCTGTCACTAACTTGCTTCAGGACCTTCAGAAAACCTCTCGAACTCTCTGAGCCTCAGTTTCCCCATTTGTGAAATGAAGGGTCCGACTAGGTCTCTGAAGCCTTCTCTCACCCTGCCTTTGGAGGGTGGGGGGTGCTCCCCACCCCCGGTGTTTCAGCCTCTGTGTTTTTGATCAGCAGGCTGGGCTGAAGGTGGCCACCTGTCTCTCCTCACCTAGAAAGTGGCTGCGCTAGGAATGGGGTGGAGGGGACAGAGCGGTCCACAGTCTCCTGGGACTTGGACTGAAGGGCACTATTGGGGACAAAAGTGCTGAACAAAGAGAGCAGAGCCTCATGGCAGGGTCCCTGCTGCCTATCAGGGCCCCACACAAAGGCCGTGGGGCCAGACGGGAGGGCTGGCTCAGCAGTTCCCCAGAGCCTGCAGCCTTCCCAGTTCCTGCCACCAGCCCTCACCCTGGGACAGTCACCCAGCCTTTCTTTGGCTCATCTGAGGCCCTCTTGCCAGAGGTGCCTCTAGGCCTAAAGCCAATCTATTTTCCTTTTAAGGGGGAGGTTAAAGAATACTGTCTTTTGCTTATTGTGTATTTATTTTGTTTAGAAACTGCCCAGAAAATTTCAGAGCCATAACCAGGGAATCAAGCACAATTTCAGGGAAATTGTGGTGAATGAAGTATGGGGCATCCCATTTGGGGGTCTAAACCCAACAGATCTATAAATAATGAGACCCTCTTCTGGCTCTGAAATTCCTAGTTTGTGTAGCCTCTTAAGGACTAGGTTACCTGTGCTTTGAAATACTCTCAAAGCCACCTTCTTAAAGCTATATCACTCACACAGCTGCTTGGCACTGTCCAGCCCACCGTGTTAAGTACCCTTTCATAACAACCCTGTATGCCAAGGGATGTGCCCATTCTTCTTGTTTATAACAGCTTTATTGAGATAAAACTCACGTACCATAACATTCACTCCTTTCAAGTGTACAATTCAATGATTTTTAGCATAGTCACAGTGCTAAACCCTCATCACAATCTAATTTTAGAACATTTTCATCAGCCCCCAAAGAAATCCTGTACCTATTAGCATTGACTCCCCCTTTACCACTCTCCCCAGCCCTAGGCAACCACTAATCTTCTTTTTGTCTCTATGGATTTGCCTATTCCAGACATTTCCTGTGGTCTTTTGTCTCAGGCTTCCTTCACTGAGCATAATGTTTGCAAGGTGCATCCATGTGGTAGCATGTATCAGAACTTCATTCCTTTTTATGGCTATATAGTATTGCACTGTGTAGATGGATATCCTACATCTTATTTATCCATTCATTAGTTGATGGACATTTGGGTTGTTTCCACTTTTTGGCTTCTGTGAATAAGGTTGCTATGAACATTCATGTTCAAGTTTTTGTGTGGATGTATATTTTCAATTCTTTTGGGTACATGTATCTAGGAGTGGAATTGCTGTGTCACATGCTGATTCTATGTTTAACATTTTGAGGAACCACCAAACTATATTCCACAGCTGCTGTACCATTTTACATTCCCACCAGCAATGTATGAGAGTTCTAATTTCTCCACAGCCTTGCCAACACTTACTGTTGTCTGTAAGTCTTATTTTTAGCCATCTTAGTGGGTGTGAAGTGGTTTCTCATTGTGATTTTGATTTGCATTTCCCCAATGGCTAATGGTGTTGAGATCTTTACATGTGTTAACCATTTTTATATCTTCTTTTGATAAATGTTATCCAAATCCTTTGATCATTTAAAAACTGGGTCATCTTTTTATGGTTGAGTTGTAGGCATGCCTGTTCTTTCAGGTGAGGATTCTGAGGCTTGCACTAGACTGGTTCCTTTCTGGGTTTTTTGTTGGCAATTGTGTGTGTGTGTGTGTGTGTGTGTGAGAGAGAGAGAGAGAGAGAGAGAGAGAGAGAGGGAGAGAGAGAGAGAGAGGGAGGGAGGGAGAGAGAGAGAGAGACTGGCTCTGGCTATGTTTAAGAAGATGTCCACCTGGAGAATCAGAATCAGGTAAAATCCTTTAAGAATTTTTTTTTTCTATTAATCTTAAAACTTATCTTTGGGGCCTCAAAAAAAAAAAGTGTAATTGGAGGCACACCCACCTCTAGTTTTTCTTTTTCCCTAAATCTGAAACAAATTCTGATCACACCCCAAAACCAAAACAAGAAATAGCATCCTCTAGGGTCTAGGTCTAAGGATCTGGAATAGTGGCCCCAAACTTTCTTCATTGCATACTCTTGTCAGGAAAAATGTTTTAGGCACTCACCATTGTACACATATTAATAGATTTATAAGGTATATACAAGTGCTATAATCATTAGCTAATGTCTCAAGGCCCAATATACATATACAGGCACACCTTGGAGATACTGCAGGTCGAGTTCCAGACCACTACAATAAAGTGAATGTTGCAATAAAGCAAGTCGCACAAGTTTTTTGGTTTCCCAGTACATATAAAAGTTATGTTTATATTAAACCATAGTCTATTAAGCGTGCAATAGCATTATGTTTAAAAAAACAATGTACGTACCTTAATTAAAATATGACAGAGACATGAAGTGAGCACATACTATTGGAAAAAACACACCGATAGACTTGCTCGATGCAGGTTCCCACAAATCTTCAATTTGTAAAACAACGCAGTATCTGTGAAGTGTGATAAAACTAGGTATACCTGTAGGGTAAATTTCATCACCCATTTAAAATTATTTTCTTCTTGGTTCAGTTAACAATTGTGTGTGTGTGTGAGAGAGAGAGAGAGAGATCTGACTGTTTTTAATGCAGTAATGTGGCTCATGCAGAACTTGAGCTGGGAGCAGGAGGCCAGTCTGTCCCAAACTTCCTGTCACTTGCTTGTACTTTCACAGTTAGTGTTATTTCCGTCCGCGATTTCTGTGAAGCCACTTGCCCACTCTGTGGGGGCTGATGCAGTTGAAACTGTATAGCTTGATCATCAAATCCACCAGCCCTCCTGAGCTCCAGGAGGCTGCAATATATGGCAACATGCTGAGTGGGGAAAAACGGGACAGGTGACCGTGGTTGATCTGTCTGCATTGTGGGGCTCCCCAATGCCCTCTGGGGGGCCCCACTTACTGGACATGCCATGCCATCTCTGACATAGGGGGTGAGGGTGCACATCAGGGTTGAACTATATACTAACCATATTTAATTAAAAGTTCAGTAGATAGAGATGAATGAGTATTTTCCTCCTTCATTTTAGAGACTATTGCTTGAG